>MJUU01060783.1:228552-291133 GCA_002080025.1 Modiolus philippinarum
AAACTTCTTAAAAGTATTTAATAATTTATGAAATCTGTAATCTTCTTGTAAAAGTTTTGCTGTGAAAGTAAGGTTACGTTTATTAAACTCGTCAAGAGTAGAACAAACACGTGCGAATCGTACACGTTAAGATATATACACCCCGTAGGATGGAGCTAGGGGAACGTTGCTGTCAAGAAAGGGGAAATTAGTAATAGTAAAATCAAAATCATCCCCTTTATCATAAACTTTAGAGAATACCTGAAGACAGAGGAATTAAGGCAATACACACTAACAATACACACGAACACTACAAACATGTCACGACGTCCGAGTGATGGCAATGTTTGATAGACATGATGAACACTGTGATGGCATCATTATTGTTTATCTGTATCAAGTAAACACTAAATCGACTGATCTACTATTAATTATTGTAAACATACATCAAATATATATATATATATATCTATATACAAAAGATTATAAGTATATGACGATAATCCCGAGTTAGGCTTTTCCTCTGACACAACTTAACATCAACGTCGGGTTAACCTTTACACAACGATACCGAAGTACCCGTGTCCAAATGGCACTCTATAAATGATACACATAAGTATGAAATCTATATTTAGACTTGTCACATATTATTGATAGTGGAAATAAAAATCGGGTGGAGAAAAATAAATAGATATTTTTTATATATTTTTGAAATTGGCCTGCAATACATATTTATTGAAACGAAATAAACTGCTGTATATTATGTACAGTAGAATTGAGCTTGATTCTCATTCTTTTGTCAAAGTAAAAAGTACAAAAAGCGCCTTGAACATGTATTCTTAGTCATTTTAATAGATCTTTTAAGTTAAACTTCAATTATTTCAGAGATTATGATAACCTATAATTTAAACATATGAATATTTAATGCAATTGGCTCAATTCATTTTATTTATTGTATATTTGGTTTTTTTTATTTGGTCCTTTTAATGGACTTCCGAATGTTTTGGTTTGATCTGCACTGATGAGACATAAGTTGTCGAAATGCGCAATATGCAAAAAATTAATTAACAGTAACCTCGGTATTTTGTTATTTATATGAACTTTCACTTTTGGTTCTTTTAATCTATGAAACCACTGTCACCACTGTCACTTATATTTAAAGTAATGGTGTAAAGTAATTGCCACCCAAACATTCAAGCAGCCAAAATTCTTTCATCATACTATTTAGTTTTCTGTCCACTGTCATTAATCTATGACAGTCTAAATATAGATTTCATACTGAAATGGACATCTATTGACATGTATAATTTTAAAAGGATTCTTATAAATTTACATAAATGGCAAATGTTTTTATTTTTGTTTACACAGGAATTAATTTTTGTACTTTGACTCCCTCTGTGAAAAACATGAACAGAAAAATAAATTAACATAGTCACCTAATGAGCATCAATTTTAATTATTGAAGAAAAATTCTGAAACTAACAGTCAGAGTTCTTATGGGTGGATACAATTAGACATATAAACAGAAAAAAGATGAAAAAATATAATGTAGATTTTTAATTAAATTTTTATGGTGGGTCTATAGAAATCAAACAGACTATACCATATATTTCTTACCTTTTTCTCTATCTTTCATATACTTTCATATATTTTCACGAATGGAAATTCTGCCTATTCCAGTAGCAGGTCCTATACTTAACTTGTATATAGGTTTACCCCCTCCCTATCCCGAGTCCAATTCATCATATATACACCCAACATAAATCATTGTTATGTTTATATGCCATGCTTGACTAAAAATGAAGTTTTTTTGCCAATGGGGTCTAATGTCTAAGACAAAGTATCATTGTATAGTTGTTATTAATGCATTCGTATCGGTTAGGATTTTTAATTTTTGGAAAAATAAGAATCAAAATAGGACACAACATTATAAGAGTTGATTTATATATTATATAAATTATGACTTTTGATCGCTCATATTATCAAAATCCTAAAAACAAGTTGCTTTCTTTAAAAAAAGAAATGCAATGCGTGAACCACAGAACGTTTTGGTTTGAAATTACAAGGTGACTTCCGATAAATTTTTTTATAGATGTATTTATGCAGCTATGTCATAGACACTGAAGGATCGGATTACATTGTCACGTATTTGCTTGTTTCATAACCATATGATATAGACACAACTACATACATGCAGTAGGAATATGATAATTGAGTAAAATTCCCCACAGCGTGATCTCGGATTGTGATATATGTAGACGGAAAATTTCTCAATCTTGGAACCCGCTTTTTTTTCTTCTAAAATCCATCCCATGCCCCAAATATCAAATTTTCAGAAAAAGTTTAAAATATTGTTGCATGGAGTTCTGGTTAAAACTATGTTCCGTCATGTTAGCCATTTTTGTTCGGGTATGCTCCTTGGATATATTTCTAGCACAACTACTTGGAGACCATTGCCTAACAGTCCGTGATTAATATAAGCTTAGCAGTTTCATACAAACAAATCTGTTTTCGAATTTCCAATGGAGTCCTATGTTAAGTCATTTTCGGCCATATGTATGTATGTATGCAAGAAAATCTCTCCTTTATAAGAGTGTAAAGTAGGGATCCATAGCGTCCACCCTGGATGGCAACCGTTTATAATTATGAAAGAACCATTCTTGCCAAGTTTGGTTCAAATTTGGTCATAAGCGATTTCAGGTACTACCCTTTGGGTCGTTGTCTCTTTGACACATTCCCCGTTTCCCTTCTTTTTTCTATGTTATGGTTTGGTTCACCTTTTTTGAGATTTTCTCATGGGGCATCATTCTTAACTGTCTTCAACCATCTTGGTTGGCAGGTGGATCCAAGGAGTATAATTTTGAGGGAGGACCATTGTCGACTGATTTCAAGTTAGGTTCATATTGTTTCAGCAGTTTGAAACAAAAAGCAGTTTTTGTTATCTTTCTGTTGGATACCATGTTTAATTTTGGGCGATTCCTGTTATATAAACTGTACCAGGTTCAAATAATGCATGGGAAGCATGTTCAATGTCATTTGTGAAAGTTGCATTGAAACTGTCAACCAACTTGTGATGACTATTTCCACAGTTTGAAGGCTGCATTCCTGTCATTCAATGTCATTTGTGAAAGTTGCATTGAAACTGTCAACCAACTTGTGATGACTATTTCCACAGTTTGAAGGCTGCATTCCATTTTTGATGCAACTCATCCCCTTTAAGCTGCTTGAAAAGACTGGTTATGTTTGATGCAAGTGAATGTGTTGTGTCAGAGGAAAAGCCTAACTCGGGATTATCGTCATATACTTATAATCTTTTGTAAATTTTCATAACAACATGGGATAAACTTGATATCCCTGCTAATTGCTTGTATAAGATTGCTGTTGGCTACTGTTAACCATATTTTTAGGAATGGGTGGTTCTCAAAACTATCCTTTATATTGGTGCTAGGGACTCCCTTGATCATTGTTCGTTTTGTCTTGGTGTTATATCTTTCTTTGCTCTATATATGATATATTCACTCATTGGTAAAGACTGCAGCAATTATCAAGTTCAATAAAATGAACAGAAGCAGCGTTTGTTAATTTATGGGAGTTTGACAGGTGTCACTGGAAAGGAAGGACATGCTTACCCTTGCGGAGCACCTCATGCCACTCTTATAGAGTTCATTTTATCTAACCTTTGGTTTTAAGTGTTGCTTTCCTGTATGTTTCCTTGTTTGTGCTTGTCAGCTCTTGGTTTATTTGGTCTTGCCATACTTTGTGACATTGCGACTTTTTGACTAGTGCATCTGTTTTGCTGTGGCTCGGTATCTTCTGTTTTTACTTCACTGCACATTTATTGTGTGACACATCATCAGATAAATTACTCTTTTATATGAATAATAATAAATGAATTAATTTTTATTATGAATAAAGAATAACAAAATGCAATACTGCAAGATTTGTCAGGCAGATAAATAGGCTTATAATGCACTTTTATATGTACATGATATTAGCAAGGAAAGAGAGAAAAAAATTCATATATCTTATCTTAAATGAAAATTATTTTAATGAAAAACCAAATTCAGTAAAATACTTCCAACTTATGATTAAATTTTAAGGAAGATATTGGTATTACAAAAACAGGAAAACAGCAAACACCTACAATGGCCAGGAACTACAATCACATGCCACAATTTACAAGCAAACTGCACCAGAAAAACAATAATGAAAACAAGAGACAAACATAAATAACGATAGGAACTCGGGATAGCCGGACTTGGTACCGGCACCAGCAAAAGCCAGTGGTAGGGTTAAACCGGTTTATGGTTACCCAAACCTCCCCTTTCTCTATCCCGTTTCCCTATAGTATCATAAACACGCGAATAAAACCCAATACAGGTAGACTACTAACTCAATGACCACTATCTTGGAACAGAAAAAGCATAAGACAAAACGTAATTTTGAAAGAAGGGTCAAAGAGTGCTCGCCGTTAAACTGCCGGCTAGCTCAAGGAATCTAGTCTGCTGGTAAAACACTGTCGCACTACGGAAGAAAAATCAAACTCAAAACTTCCCGAAGGGTTTGGTAAAGAGTCTTCATGTATTTCAGCAGACATCGGCAGTATCAGTGAGAGGCCAGTATATATGTAAAGTCTTCAGGTCACTGGAATCCAAAGCCAATTTAACGGATTTGTTCAGAATATCTCGTCGATATCCACTATTACGTAAAGAATGTAAGTTACGTCCCAGTTTTTCTGGATTATTAATCAGATTTTGACATTTTTTAACAACATTTCCATAAAATCGAGGATGAGATGGCTTTTTGTGAAAAAAAAATGAATGACTTGAGCTTAATTTGATAGTTATTTTCCATAATAGGTTTCTTTCACTTTAAGGACGCTTTAAAAATAAAATATATGTAATGCATCACATGTAAATGAACACCCTACACTACTCAATTTAATACTAAAAATAACCTGTTTAAGACAAATACTAATCCACATAATGATTTAGCTTGGGGAATGCCGCTGCGTAATTTCCGAAAATGATGCCCGATAAACGATAACAACAATATTTCTTTTTACAAAATTCGTTAGATTCAAGATTAATTATTTACCATTTATTATTTAACACACTTTATTTGAAAAATATGATTTGCATAACACTTAGAGAATCCGTGTAAAGGTAACATTAACATTAAAGTATCGTGTAGTTTTGCCTTGATGTTCATATCAGCATCAATAGCCCAGAACGGGGTTTAAAAATAGCTTTATTCGGTCGTTGACACGATTGATTATATATGATTAAAAATAGACGATTCACACATAACATAACATAACATAACATAACATATTTTATTGTACAACCACATGAGTATTATGGGTTTGACAAACATTATTACAAACAAGCATTACTGCACAAATAAGAATGTTTCTTTTGCATAATAAACAGTTTATGGAGGATAACGCTACTTCTACTAAGATAATCACAATAACACAAAGAAGTAAAATTTGAAATAATATTATTATTAAAGTTAACTTGTGTTAAAAAGATGCTTTTGAATAAAGTCACCAATCGACTCTAATATTACAGGATCTTCCGTGGACATTAAGAATTTAAATTTATCATTTTCATTCCAATGGTTAAATGTTGGTTTTTTTACTAGTGAAAATATCGTTTGTCTGTCACTATCAAATTTTTTACACGATATCAGAAAATGTTGTTCATCTTCTATGGTCTTACAAGAATTACATAAACGGAGATTTCTAGGAATTGGTGGTCTTTTATGACGACCAGTTTCAATTTTTAATGAGTGACAGCTTGCCCTAAATCTACAAATTGCTGATCGCTTTTTACGATTTTTTATAATACACAGATATTGTTCAATTTTTAAGTTTGTTTTGAATATTTTGTAATTTTGTAGTTTTTTATTTTCATTTATTTCTAAATGCCATTTGGATTGCATTACTTCTGAAATGCTGTCAAATATGAAGTCAGAGTCATAATTTGATGGATTTAATCATACGTATTGAAATCCGTGGTGACACAATATATTTTTAACACAAGTTAACCAGTTTGATGGTACATTTTGATGACGTTCTGATTGATAAGCTTCCAATACAAGTTTCCTGCAATTACTGTTTGCTATTCTTAGCCAAAACTTTATCATACTGAGCTCTATGTACAATTGCAACGGGATTCTTCCAAGTTCACCCAATGCAGCACCAGTTGAGGAGTTTTTACTAAGACCAAGAAGAGATTTACAAAACTTAGTATGTGAGTTTTCTATTAAGGTATTATTTGAGTCTCCCCACACCTCACTACTATACGTTAAAATTGGCTTAACTAAGGTATCAAACAGTTTTAGCATCAAAGTAATACTACAATGGGGGTAATTTATACTCTTTTGGACTTTGAATAATGCTTTACGAGCTTTTAGTGCTAGTTCCTTCTTAGCAGTTGTAAATGATCCAGACGATACATGTTTTATTCCTAAATAATTGTAAGAACAAGAATTTTCTACTGACTTCCCTCCAAACAAAAATTGCTGGGTACATTTTTTCCCAGTTTTTGTAAAACTTACAACATTAGATTTTTTAAGGTTTACAGTTAAATGCCATTTATCACAATAACATTTTAGTCGATCTAAGTTATTTTGAAGTGATATAGGATTAGAGCCCAGGAGTACAGTATCTTGTGGGTAGTTTAAAACATTTGCAAATTTTTTAAATGTTAAAGCTAACACTAATTATAGTTACCAGGTTACCGTATAAGTGGTTATTTTCGCGAGGACTTAATTTTCGCTTTATTCGCGACCATTCTGAAGTCGTGAAAATTGAATACCGCAAAATATAATTTATACGAGATGTTAAGCAATCGCGAAAATTTGAGTACTGTGAAAATAAAGTCCATCAATTTTGAAAGAAATCGCGAAATTTGCGTCTCGCGAAAAAAAAAAACACTTATACGGTATATCGTTTTAACATTTTTTCTACTGTATTACATTGATCATGTGCTTCTGCAGATTATTTATAAAAGCTGATAATATCTTTTTAGGCAATCAATATTTCGAGCGTTTTTAAACGAAGACGTTAGGTTAAAGTTAGCATATTTTATTTTGTTTTGTCGGACTGCAGACAAAAAAGAGCTAAACATAACACAATGCTCCAGACAGTTGCACGGTACATATTTGTTTTAATATTAATTCTGTAGTATGTGAACAATTTAGTATAAGCGTTTTAAATGTCATGTGCCGGCAAGTGTTTATGATATCATCCGGTTGTAAGAGTTCCGAATGACATAACATCGAAGTTCCGAACGACCCGTCATCCAACAATAAGGATTGCGTGAACCTCAGGGTTCACGCAATAAATTATCGAGATCTGGAAATTTTTAAATTAAATGACACTCCCTCTCTTTTTCTCTATACCCGTGAAGTATCTATGTGTTCTAAAATCTGAAAATGTTAACGAATAGCATTTTCTTATATTGTTTATATATTTATTACAATATTGGTCATGTAAAATTATCAATTTAGACATGAATGGAGCAAGTCAGGTTATTTCTAAAAATTATTTAGAGGCATTTAAAAATAGAATAAATGGGGAAATCATGTTCCTATTTATAACATGTAAAAATCCACAGTTATGAAAACATATGAATCATGCCATTTATTCATTATCAGATTAGTTTAAAGCCAGAGAAGATCGTTCAGATCAACAAAATTTCAGGTATATTAATATTTCACGATTTTTAACCATATTAATTTGAATTGTGATTGATTTAAATACACGACCAATGCCACAATCCTAATAACTAGCAAAATATCGCGATATATGTGATGAAGCTTGAATGACATAAGGCGACAAATTGGGAATCTGTTATTCAAAAATATTTTTCGTATCATCTATTGTGGTATTAATTTCTCAGTAATTTTCAGAATTTTCATATACAAAATCATATTGAAAATGGCATAATTGAAAATATTCTTAATCTTACAAATTTCCATCTGGTGAAATCTTTAGGCTCCTTTAATAAGCAGTTTTTAGAACTGATGACAGGGGGCACTTCTTGTTACTTTCCTTTTAGTATATATGGCATGTCTTATCATTTGTTATGTAAATTTGTTTTTGTTGCCATTGACTTTGTATTTGGTGTAAATTGTGCTTTGAATAAATATATTATATATTTGTTGAAAGTAATACCCGTAATTTGAAAGTAATTTGAAAGTAACTGTATCAAATTCACAGTTTGCAATACTTTAAAAAAAGCTAAAATGATACTTATTTAAAATAAATTTGATAGATTCGGAAAGTATAATGATACTTGCTTAAAGTATAGATACTGTTAACACGGGTGGGGGTATTTTCTGAAAAATGTGCGACCCAACAGGGTATGATTTTTAGGGCTATGATATGGAAAGGAAAACAAATACCAGAATCTATATGTCAAATTATCCACTTTATACTTATGCAAAAATATATCAAATTTCAACATCTAAAATAATCTTCAGATAAGCTAAATGACACTATCCATGAAATATCAGAATCTATATGTCAAAATTATCACTTATTCAAAAATATATATCAAATTTCAACATTTAAAATAATTTTCAGATAAGCAAAATAACATTGTCCATATGATCTTCATCTCTATACTTAAAAGTACAAGACTGTTCTTAATATATAAAGTAGCTAATTTTCACAAAATATTTCATTGTGTTTTCTGTTCCCCTGGGTAAGTTTTTCTAGTTAGTTCACTTTATGTCTATGGGATTCTAGGATGATGTTTATTTCGCTGAACTTGATTACTCTTTATTTAGGGGCCAACTCCGACGTGGCGTTGGGTGTGGGGTTTCCTCACCGTTCATTGAAGATCTTATGGTGGCTTTGAGTTGTTATTACTCCCCTTTGGGTCATTGTCTCTTTGACACATTCCCCGTTTCCCTTCTTTTTCCTATTGGTATATAATTTACAGTCCGCTCTTCTATACCAATATACATGTTAAGTTATCCCGCCACACTTGGTGACTTAAGATAAGTTTAAAAAGCACTTGTTAAAAGTAGAATGATCCTTGCTTAAAGTATAATGGTTACTTGTAAAGAGTAAAATTCATCTTCTCTTTTCTTGTTATGCTTTAAATAAGATGTATCATAAAGCATATTCAAAAAGATCATAATGCATTAAACGTTTAAAAAGTACCATACAATTTTGTACAAGTGTCATCACAGAAAAGTTAGATAACATTCATGACATTATGGTGTCAGAATATTTGAAACGGCCTGTATTTTTAACAAATAAATAAATAAGGACACAACACTGTAAGGGTTGATTTACATGCTATATAATTATATAACAGAGACTCTGAATATTTATTTCAATCACGTGCTCTTGAAATTCCAGAAATATTGTGGGCATATATTTTGTCTTTGCCTTTTGAATACAGTAAATCGAAAAATTTTCGCGGCAGTTTTGTTTTCGCGTTTGGCATGGAAGCGCGAAAATAAAACGGCGCGAATATACTTATATTATTGAAGTCAAGGTCAACAATTTGGCAACGCGAATTCAAAACTGCGCGAACTAAAATCCTATGGAAAGCCATTATAGAATTATAGATATTAATAAATGATTTATAGATATCTATAAATAACTTTTAAATATCAATAAATTATTTATAGATATTAATAAATAGTGCGAATTATTGATATCTATAATTCAATTATTGATATCTTTAATTCGACACTAATTATAGATATCTATAATTCATTTCTAAATATCTATAATTCAAATCTCCTTGATTCGATTTATTGATATCTATAATTCAAATCTCCATAATTCGCTTTATTGATATCTATAATTCAAATCTCCATAAATCGCCCCTGTGACACTGATCAATAATCGTATTAATTATTGTATATTAAATGAAGAATTAAGCTGATTCCGATAATTTTTAAATCTCTATAATTCAATTCTTATATCCATAAATCGCCTCTGTGACACTGATCAGTTCTCACATAGTAAAAATGTATATCATATAAAGAGTTCAATTGACCTCGACTTTAAATATCCATAAATCGCCTCCACGACACTGATCATTATTTGTATTACTTTAAACGCATAAAAGACAAACATAAAAAACAAAAAAAATAACAAAAAAAAACAAAAAACAATCGTAGTTGAAAGAAAAAAAAACTTTAATAATTAACCTAAATGAATTTTAGCGAATTGAACTTAATATATTAACCTTATTCTGAAATGTGACAACCATTCTTGTTTTATTCCCTTTATCTCTGCCTTATATAACATTGCTTTATGAAACATTTATGTATTGCGTAGTCCAAAATTTAATTTCTTTTTAGCATAAATATAATTGGAAAAATAGACTTTCAGTCTTCAGTTTCAACTTAATTATTAAAAATGACCAAAGCAATTAAAGTTTTTTGAAAATTATACTTTATAATAGCATTTCGAAGGAGTTTATATGTTGGGAAGTTAAAATTTAATGTCTTTTTAGCATGAATATGGTTGGAAAGGTAGATTTTAAGTCTTCTGTTTAAACTTTATTATTAAAAATGACCAAAACAATTTCAAAATATATAAAAATGGAAATGTGATTACTTTTAGCAGAAATATGAATGCAATTACATTGCATTAAAACTTCTTTATTTTTGAAACAACTTGTTTATTGCCAATTACCCGAAACTATTCATTTATGCAAATAAGATAAGGAACTTTCAAGTTAAGTTTACTTATTTGTTTTCACATTTTGGATAATAATAAATGAAATATATCAACATGTATTTCAATCATATCGCTGCACACGATTGGAGTGAATAAATGAGTTCAGCAGTGCGCTCCTTTCGCGTGGACTGGGACTAATACAACTGTTATATTAGTCCCAGGTGTGGATGAACTCTTCAAATCGTAGTTTTTATTCATTTCACTCGAGTATGCATCTCACACTATTTGTAAGTTGAACATTCTTTCAGCCGTAATAGCAAAAAAAAAGAAAATTAAATGTAATGAATCAAAAATAAAATACATATTAAATGTATTTTTATCAAAGCCATTGTATGTGCCGCGTTTAAAGAAATACAATGTAATGATCAGTGTCAATTCGGCGATTTATGGATATTTAAAAAGTCGAGGTCAACTGAACTCTTTATATAGTATAGTTTTACATTGTAAGTACTGATCAATGTCACCGAGGCGATTTATGGATATTAGAATTGAATTATAGATATTAAAAAATAATATTGGTCAACTGAACTCTTTACATAATATACTTTACCAATACTAAAATGATCTGGGTCCCAAAGGCGATTTATGGAGATTTGAATTATAAATATCAATAAATCGAATCATGGAGATTTGAACTGAATAATAGATATCAATAAATCATTTATAGATATTAATAAATAACACCATTTATTGATATTTAAAAATGATTTATAGATATTAATAAATGGTTTATAGATATTAATAAATGATTTATTAATATCTATAAATCGTTCACTATTTTAAATATCTATAAATCATTTGTAAATATCAATAATTCATTTCTTAATATCAATAAATCATTTTTAAATATCAATAAATAAAACTGTATTTATTGATATCAATAAATGTTGATAATAGATATCTATAAATATTTATTAATATCTATAAATGATATATTGATATCTATAATTATTCACTAATATCTATAATTAATTTATAGATATCAATAAATAGGGAATAAATTCCACAACGGCTTTCCATAAAATCCTGTTAATTTAACCGCGAAATAAAGACGGCGCAAAAAATTTTCCGGTTTACGGTATTCATTTCATATAGAATTTATGTGTCAAACTCCTTCTTCTTCCTTCTTTTCAGTCTAAACATGGGATGCTGCAGCTCGCCAAAAAGATGTTTCCTTGTAACTTTGCTGTTTTTACTTGAGGCAATAGATCTTGGATTGGACTGGGATTTCTTTTATGAAGTGTATTCAGCTCCAGAAGAATCTATGCCGAACAAGAAAAATATGACATATGCAATACTCGCCTTCGCCATATTTGGATCAATCATGTGTGTATTGGGATGTATCAGCTTGTATTGTGATTCCAGGAAAAACTACAGAAATTTGACATTTTCAACCATAATTTCGTTCATATCAACATGGTTTGAAGACGTTCCTCAGATAGTTCTGGCTGTCATGATCGCCTACAACACATCAGAATGGATATCAAATGTACAAATAATCAAGGCTGGATACGCCATTGTTGAGTCTCTCATCCATATTGTACTTGCCTTTTGGCAGTTATGTTGTAAAAAGGAGAACAAGTTTATGTACTCTCAAACAAACAGTTGTTTAAAATGTTTGATTGTTCTTGACCTCATTGGATTATTCATTATTGAACTGTGTTCGACTTATCTCATAGTGGAACTTACTCAAGATTTTAGTCATTAAAAGTGCACTCGTTAAATACGGATCTTTTGAGAAAACCGATGCGATTTTCTTTTTGCATTAAAACTGCCTGTGTGGACAATAACCCCATAGTCAGCGAATGAGTTCACCTGAGATGAATGCAGTCTGGTACCAGATTCTCTTCTGTTTCCGTCCCCAAACACAGAAGAACTCCTTTTCGAGGTGTCAAACACCAATTCAGCTAATCAGAGCTTAGAACACATAAGACTATAGTTCTTTTAGAATCTAAATATAACTTTGAATTCTTGCACCTTTAAAAATAAATGTCGGATTTCAATAAATGATACACCTTTTGGAGCATTGATGTATCAGGCTTATTTTGAGATCAAGGTTAATTGACTAGAATGATCCTTTGAATACTTATCATAGGGTATGAATGCATAATGTTTTGGTCGTAATCGTGTATATTCATAGATAGGGTTTTTCCAACCTCCGGAACTCTCTTGGAAGGCTTCAAAGGTATGCTGAAATTTTGATATGATGCTGACGAGATATGCACCTTTCGGAAAATATATGGTTTCATACAGGTTAAATTTAAGATAAACTGTCCAGACAGATTTGAATATGAGGAAATTCAGTTGAAAATGTTGAAGAAATGAATTGGTGGTTTCTAACCTTTCTAAAGTCCAGTATTGATGATCCATGTTGTGAATGACTTGCTGGATATTGTTGTGAATTTTCAACTTTGTAATGTTATAACACTTATATTGTTGTGATTTACTTACGTTGTGATGTGATGAACATGCATTTTTTCCTTAATTTCGTAATTAATACGAACTTATTAGTAATTGATAGTTAACTATTGTGAATTGTCTACTTTGTAATGTGAAAAAGAGGCACTTACTTCTAGGTAATCGTTGTGAATTGTTTGCAGTGTAATATAATGACCTCGCCGGTATTTGTTGGTAGCTTGTCAATTGTTTACTTTATTGTTTGATATACACGCACTTATTTGTAGGTAACTGTTGTGAATTGTCTACTTTGTAATCTTAAACACAATAAAAATATACGTTTACACAGAGTTATGTGTATGATTTAATTTATAATAAATTCCCTTTGACGTTTTGAGTGGTTTTATATTTTTATACCGATGATGAAAAGCGACCCTGCATTGGAAATGGTTGGAAACGGTTTTTTAATCTCATCAAATACAATAACAAAATTTATGGCATTATTTTTTTTTTATTTTCATGAAATGGTCATCAAAAAATTAAAAAATTATATATAAATAAAAAAAATCCGTAAAAAATATTAGTTTTCAAGGAATTTCAATCCTGTTATGATAATATTATTAACAACTAGGAAGCACAACAAGACGATAGATGGAACCAGAGAGGCAACAACAAAACATACTAATTGCAACGTGATTATATAAATCAGAATCAAAACGAAATTCTTGAAACAGAAACGCATGTGCTATCCTTTGTCGTAAAATGTACGGGTGTATCGCAGCATGAAAGGACTGTATATCGACTTATACATTACTACTGTAGCACATTACAACAACATGACACTGTCGATGTGCGGGACAGATACCTAACGCAGAATATAGGGCCTGCGTAAACTTACATTTATATTTCAAACCGATTCTCTTCAAACATAGGCACAAACAGATAAACCTGGCAGCCTTTCCTTAATCCCCTTTCGTTAGATAGTGGGGTATACTGTATTCACCTTGTCTGTCCGTACGCCCGTTCCTTCGTCTATGTCCTCGTCGTATGTTTATCAGAAATTTATTTTTGTCATAATTTTCCCAGCTTTTAGTGGAGGAGTTGATTTGAAAATTGGTATGCAGCTTCTATGTGTTTTCTTTAAGGAATGTCCTTTTATGGGTTCAGTTGAATGTATAATTTCTTTTAAATGTAGACTTAGTTACGAAATGTAGAGAAGCATAAACTTTTTGTCACAGTTTTCTATAAAAGGTTCTTATTTCAAAATTGATATGTAGTCTATATATGATTAGTATTATTTTGAGTCGTTTTAAATGTGTACTTCCTCTTTGACGAAATGTTAACTTAGCTACTTAATGTAGTGAAAAACTCTTTCTTCTCCATTTTTCTCAACTTTTATGATAGAGATTTATTACAGAATTGGTATGCAGCCTCTACATAATTAGGTGTAACGAGCATCCATTTTTGAGTACTGTACGATGTTAACTTCTTGTTTATATATATAATAAACGAAATGTTGCATAGTTACAAGATGCAGTGAAACATAATTTTTTTCCACAGTTTCTAAGCTTCTACAAGAGGGATTAATTTCAAAATTGATAATGCAGCGTCTATGTGATTAGTTGTAGGTACGCCAACGAAGAACTTTGTAAGCAAATTTTGATTATTTGTTAATTTTCATTGCACAAATACATAATAATGATATGGTGCATGAAGACACACGTTAAGTGTTCTATTTCAATTACAACCTATACTTTCTAAATGCAAAGTTTCAAATAGATTCACGAATGCACAAAGGTGCACGGCAATTTTAACTTTTACGTGTTATGCAGTTTTCTCGAATTTTGGTCGTAATTAATCCAAAATAGTGGTCAAGGCGCCGTAAATCTAAAATAATTTTGAACCAGTTTTTCCTTAGCTCTTCTAGAACTGGTAAATGCGAAGAAAATAAAATACCGGAAGTGCACTAATTGTAATTTTTTAATGATTTTAATTTATCCTTAATCTTAATTTTTTTTTTTTGGAAATTAAAAGGTTGATGTCTCATTACTGAAGCAGATAACTATCTGTTTGAACCGTTTTATTCATTCAATTCGAACATTCAATATTTTCGTTGGAGTACCTATTAGTTGTATGTAACATCCAATTTTGAGTCTTGTCAGATGTGCACTTCGTTTGATGAAATATGGAAAAAGTTACAACAGCAATGGTAAATGATGCAAACTTGGAATTTTATCACAATCTTTGTATAGTGATTCAATATTATGGGATGCATTTTCAGACATGTGTGTTTCTGCATTGTGTCCATTCTTGAGAATTATATTATTATGTCTATCCTTGTATTGTGCCGGCACTTGCACTGTGTCCACATATGTACTGTGTCCACACATACTAAAATTTGTACGAGCCGTTTTGATTTAGTGTTCAGTGGGTGGGGGTATAACTAGTTACCATTCGCTGACAGCTCTTGCTTTAATCAATGCATGTGGAAATACTTAACAAAGATGAAGGGTATAGTGACAGCCTTTGACTCCAGCAGACAGAATAGGGATCTTTTCTATAATCTATCAAACGTATTTTTTCAAAGCAATGCAATATCAGCAACTACATTCGTCGCAATCATGCATGATTGACTTGTGTGGGGATTTGGTGAAGAAAATTTGGCAACACTATCTCATCGGTCGTGTTGGGAGCATACATTAAAGAAGAAAACCAAAAGGGTCTGTAATTCTATTCATGTGACACTCCTAAAAACGTTTTTTTCGCTTTTACACGAGGTTTATGACCTTCAAATATGTCTGTCTGTAATATCATATATTTTTGTGAAATATATAAATTCCAGATACCCGGAAGTTTCACCCTATTGACATTTGGAAAACCCTGCGCTATACATGAACCTAGTATAAACATAACATCTCCCTAGAGATTAAACATCTCTATCAATCCAGTGGCTGGAATAATCCTTACTTGAAACAATACCCATTTTTTTGCAGTCATCTTGTATCCTATGTTCTAAACAACGGCAGTAGAATACCTGAGGAACAAGGGAGGAGAGGATAACAAAAATCAAAGTCGGAGAGGATAACAAAAATCAAAGTCGGAGAGGATAACAAAAATCAAAGTCCAAAAACATGGATGAAACGGCAACAGAGAAAAACATGGACAAAAACAAGGACGTGAGACGGTCACAATACACGTGTAAAAATGTTTTCTCAATCCCATCCCTATCGTTGTTCGACACTTCACAATGAATTCCATTCAAACCGCTTCTAGCGAGCGTCTTGAACTAACTAATAGGTATGAGCAAAGGGTAATGTTGAAAGCTTCTTGGTGAATTCAATGTGAGAAAAACAACAAATATGTTTTTTTTTCTATTTCTTGATTCTACCATGTGTTTGTACAGACTAAGAGACTCCATATTCTTCCATTTTTATACGAGACATCATAAGTTCATAGATTTTGGAACTTATGGCATTTCTAAATCCAGGCGCTTATTAACATTTTAAACAAAAAACAACGTGTACGAAGCAGTGGCTGTATTTGTAAAATTCGATATTCAATGTCGGGTAGACAAAAAAGTAATGGAATTAAAAATCAGGAATCATTTCCAAGTTTGAGAAATTTTCATTGCAAATTATGCAATCAATCTGGGGTTGCACAAATAAAATTTCACATAAAAATTCTCAGAATAATAAAAAACATTATTTTGCACAAATAAACCCTAACGGGTTAAAGCAAAATATAAACAATACAATGACATATATATATATATACAAATTCACAAATTGTTTACAACATATAATCATGGTAACAAGGAGATTAATTATATTTAATGAAGTAAAGTTGGTCAATGTGGACCTCATTTTCGCAGTTCTACAGACCGCTTTATATAGTCAACAACACTGGACAATATACTTGTATCTGGATTCAAGATTTTTTTAACTTCGATGGAGAATCAAGCTGGTTAAAATCAGTTACATTGTTATTTATGTTTTCAATGAAGCTCTATCTTATATTATTGTTAATTTGACAATGAAAAAAGAAGTGTTCTTCATTGTCAAGGACATTACAAGTTTTACATATTCTTTGATTTCGAGGTATTTTCTTATATCTTCCTATTTCTACTTAAAGGTTATGATAACTAATTAAGAAATAGATTATTGCAAGCGGGCTCTATGCGAATAAGAACATGGGCAGACCTTATATTTGTCAAAATTTTATACCGAGCGAAAGCGAGGTATAAAATGAAGACAAATATAAGGTCTGACCATGTTCTAATTTGCATAGAGCCCAATTGCAAAAATCTATTTCGATTCTAATATATTTAACAAAAGTTTTNTTTTTTAATTGTTTTAGGTATTCCTCTAGCTTAAAAGTAAAAAAAATGGTATATTTGATGCGTCATAAAAAGAATCCCAAACCTGACTTATTATTCAAATTAAGCATTTTGTATTCAAGATAACCGAAATTTTGTGGTCACAGATAACAGGAAAAACTGTGAAAAACGACAAACTCGTAATCTGTTTATACTGACAACAACACTTCAATAATCAGGCCCCTCTTCAATGGAGATATCTATTGATTTTGGTTTGATGACCAGATGTTTCGATACAAACCAAAGATAAGTATTTATCAACTGCTTACGTAGTCCTTTCAAGCAATATTTCATGTGAACACTTAATTGATTTTGCAAACAGCTTTCGTGTCAGTTATACAGTTGAATTAAAATAGAAGTGGATATTCATTACCCCACCCACCCCACCCTGTCTCCCGCTACACACATAACACCTTATTTGTACACCAACATCTTTAAATTGATAAACAAAATAACACTTACACCGTAAAATTAAATTCAAAGGAAAATCAATTCACCTTGTCCATAAAATATTTTACAATGTTTCAGTGTTTACAATCGCGCTTGCACTCACTGACTGTACAAATGTGGTTTGGCTATGGTTAATTTAACATTAATTTCATTACAAACAAATCACCTATTGTAAAAAAAAAGATGAAACATACTGAGTTTTAAATTACTTGAATCGATTTTAATTTCGACACTGCATGTCTTGAATATCGGACTATTTATACTTATTCAGTTAAATACATTTGCATTCTGAAAATGTTCGATCATCTCAATACATAGAATAAAATTCTAACGTGACACAGATTTTGTGAAAGTTTTACGACAGCAATAATAAGTATTGAATAATAATATTACGTTACTGCTAGGTTACTGCTGCACAGAGCGTAACTTGTCACAGAAGAGGATGTTATTAAGATCTTTATTTTCTTTATATTAAAACGTTTTTTTTTTCTTTTTTTAAGTTACTGACCTTTGAATACAGTTCCGAACGTCTTACTTCAGCACAGACTTATGGATGCTGTTCAAGGCTAAGCATTGTCTTCTGGATATCGTTCCGTTACTTCTAAGTTCAGTACCAACTTTTGGATTGTGTTTTGCTATTGCTTAGTTCAGTACTATAATATGGATGTTGTTCAGTTACTTCAAAGCTAAGCACTGTTTTCTAGATATAATTCATTACTGTAAAGTAGTTTTTCGGATTTTTTTAGTATGACATTGCTCTCTGGATATTGTTCCGTTGCACCCAAGCTCTTCACTCGATATAATTGCCTTATTTTTAGTTCAGTACTGTAATATTGATGTTGTTCCGTTACTTCAAATATAAGCACTGTCTTCTGGATGTATAATTTATTACTGTTTAGAATCATCTCTGGATGTTGTTCCGTCACTTGTAAGTTCACTATTAACTTCTGGATTTTGTTTTGTTATGCTTAGTTCTGTACTGTCATATGGATGTTGTATCGTTGCTGTTTTATTGATAACTTTTTGGTGGATTTACGTTACTGTGAAAAAGATACGTCTGAAGAATACGATATAAAGATCTATTAGGTATGGCTTACGGTAATAAAAACTTATTTTTTCTATAAAACTTCATTGACATGTAAGTTCTAAATAGTCTTGGTACAAAAATAAATTTCTTAATATTTTATCGTAATTTTTTTTTTCATAACTTATATATTTGAAATAACATAATAAAACAATAAACGAGAGGAAACAATCGGTGATATCTACCTAGCCCATCCCCTGTTCAAGTTGTCAGTTTTAGACTTAAGTATATTTAACTGAGTCATTTGTAATCAAAGTGACCTAATTGTAATCAGGAACCTCGTTAAAGGAACCTGACAAATCTACCGACGAAATACCATTCCTCCACCTACTCTTGTCAAAATCCCAATTAACAGAATCAAGGTGACCTGCATTTTACCCAAACCTAGTTGAATTTTGATAATATCCCAGGCACATAAAATGAGGACAGATCAGCCCTGTACCTGCTGCAGCTTATCAGGTTTTAAATATGAAAAAGAAAGGAAATAGGGTAAATGTCAAAGAGACAACATCCCATATCCAGGTTAAAACGACCCAAAACAAAGCATCTAGGGGTCATTGTACGGTCTTCAACACAGTGAGGAACCTCACACCATATAGCAAGCCTTAAATGGCCCCAAAAGGGTAAAAAAGTGGATAAATCAATGGAAACAAACCACATCCAATAACCCAAATATCAAGAAACTAAAATTTTATAAGAAGACACGGACAAGTCAATCACCAACATATTCCTGACTTGGGACAGGCGCAAAAATTGCGGTGGGATTAAACTCGTTTTCTTGGATCCAAACCCTCCCCCTATGTGTGGTAAATGGCTAAAAAATAAAAACACAAAAAGACTCACAGTAAAAATCAAACTAGAAAAAAGTCCAACTTATCAAGACGAGTACCCTTACAATGAAGTACATAAAACATGAAGACAATACACACAGGTACTATCCGGACAAATGCTCGCAGTTACTGACAGCTAGCTAAGGACATAATTTCCGTTGACAATGATATCAAGCCTTCTTACATATGAAACTTCAATTGAAATACTTCTAAATAGATTTGGTATAACAACGTCATCAATTATGAAAGAGGAACATGATATTGTGCAATGCCAAATACTGTTTATACGCAATTTTAACCTGTGTCAATCATTGTGATACCTACACGATATATGTAACAAACATCGAAGTTACTGTTAATTTATTTCTGCATATGCGCATTTCAACTGCTAATGTCTCATTCGTGCAGATCAAACCAAAACATTTGGAAGTTCATTAACCAAAAAACGTGTAAAAGCTGATAGAGGACAAATAAACAAAAGAATCTAAATAAAAAGCCAACATTCAGCTAAGGACAGAGCTATGCATGGGGGAGATACTCCTTAGTTTTAAACAAAATTTCTTATGCCAGATGTAAAATATGTTTAATATTTCAAAGTCAGAAAGGTATCTTTGGTACTGCGCTGTGCATGAAAAAGTTAAATGTGCGTTTAACGGTGTCAGTGCACGACGGAATACAATCAACATGTGAATCATTCACTCAATGAACTTTGCATGACATGAGTAGACTTTTTATGAGTTGGTCATTTGACCATCTTTACATAAACAATTCACAGGTTAAATATTTTTCTAGTAACAACTTCTCTTATATTCGATCATATTGCGAAAAGAGTTTAATCTTGAAGGCTATGGACAGCTTCACAAACAGCATAACACAACCACAGTTTGACAATTTCTTGTATGTTCTACATTAATCAAATATTTCTCAACTTAAAAATATAATACTGATCAGGTAAAACACATCAACCAAAATATGAAAATGCTACCCACAATATGAAAATGCCACCCACAATATCAAAATGCTACTTCCGGGTACAATTTTTGTACCCGGACGTTTCAAGACTGATTCGCACTCGCAGACTTTATTGACATTTGAAAACCATATGCTTGAACGCATTGTTATCATAAGTGTCTCCTTGAGCTTTCAATTTCTATTACCATATATCGGGTTTTTTTCGCTTGCGTTTTGTTCGCAGCTAATCATTGTACGGAAATCTGAGCCTTTGCGTACATTTCACTGACCATTGAAATACATTGGATAAAGCAGCCAAACGCGGATTATAAACTCAGCGAATATTTTGCAAACCCTTTTCACACCAAAATCGCGAACAAAAGCTGACGCGAAGAAAACCCGATACACGGTTCTCCACTTGAAGGTAAGAAGCCCAGCCTAAGAACCCACGTTTTAAAATCTCTTGCAACCCATCTGAAAAATACATGGAACATATTTTTGAATTGAATAAATTCAATTTCACATTAAATGTCTCACAAAACAAAAAATGTTAACTTATGAAATGATAAAAGAATCCCAAACCTGTCTTATTATGCTTAAGCATTGTTTACAGGGGAGGGCAGCATTTGCCGTCAAGAATTTCTCAAGGAAAGAAAGGCTCCTAATAACAATAATGGCAACAAAACCTACAAGAATATTTCTTGTCAGCCTTTGTTTGATGGCTACATGTATGTTTCCAAATGAACCAGGTCATTATAAGTCATTGTAAGCCGCTTTCAAAGTCCGTCAAATTGCCGAAATAATTTATTTGAACACTGCACTGACTTTTAAAACAGCTTTTGTGGCCATACAGCTCATTAAAATTATTGCAGTTGGAATTAACATATGTGTTATGGTCTCATGTTCATTTACTCCATATCCTTTCGTAAAATATTTGTGTCACTTATACATTTTAGTAAACTTAGAGGTGACCTGTTGTTGACCCCCTTAACCACCATACTCCGACCCCACAGACACACACACCATACCCGATTTTTTGCATAGCAACTTCGCTAAAACGATAACGAAAAAACTACGAGAATCATTTAAATTGTAATTAGATTTAAAGAAAAGTCAATTCACACTGTCCTAAAATTATTTCACAATGTTTTAAAGTGCACTAAACGACTGTTCAATTTCATCGGTGTATTATTATGGTTAATTTAGCATTAACTTCATTAAAGAACAAATCAGCTTTAAAAAGATGAACCATACTGGGTTTTGAATTACTTGAATCAATTTTAATTTAGACACTGCATGTTCTGAATATGGGGCTATATATACTCATTCAGGTAAATATATTTGAATTCTGAAAATGTTCATATAATAAAGTCTGAACGCGACGCAGATTTTGTGAAGCTTTTTAGACAGCCACAATAAGTATTGAATAATATGATTACGTTCCTGCTAGGTTATTGCTGCATAGAGCGTAAGTTGTAATAGTAGATGATGTAATGATGGTCTGATATGTATAAATACGGGATTTTCGAGATAGGAGCTCTTTTGTGTTTTATGACGTAAATAGGAGGGAATACTGGTAATAGACTGCATTCCTGTCGGATTCAAGAATTCGCCTATTTGGGGATTACTCTCCATCCCGGCACTTTTAGTATTAAAATAGAATCGTATCGGTTCACCCGAAAGTTCCGTATTGTAAGTCACTGACTTTTGGATATATCTCCGTAACGTCTCTGTTCAGTACTTACTTTTTGATGTTGTTCCGTTGCTCCAGAGCTTTGCGCCGTATTCTCCATATAATACATTTCTGTTGAATACGGTATTTCGGATATAGTTTTGTAAAGTCCTTGTTCAGTGCTACTTTATGGATGTTGTTCCGTTCGTGCCAGGCTAAGGACTGTCTTCTTGATATCATACATTACTGCTAACTACGGTCTTTTGGATGAAGTTCCGTAATGTTTTAGTTTAGCACTGTTATCTGGATTTTGTTCTGTTATCCTAAAGCTCAGCTCTGTCTTCTAGTTATAATTGCGTTGCTGTTAAGAACTGTTTTCCGGATTTTGTTCCGTTACTTCCACGTTCAGTACCAACTTATGGATTTTGTATTGCTAATGCTTACTTCAGTACTAAAATATAGATATTATCCCGTTGCTACTTAATCATGTTAATAGGGGCTGTAAGTCTCGTTTCATTTTGGTACTTCCGGGACTAAAACTTGTACCCGGAAGTTGCATTTTAAACAAAAACATATGACGTTTAAAGCAAAAAAACTGAACGTCATAATCGTGCAACGTCATATTTTGGCGGGAAACGTTTTCAAATTACAATTTTATCGTGATTTCTCGGTGTCACATGACGAGACTTACAGACCCTATTGATAACTTCTTAGTGGATTTACGTTACTGCAAAAACAAGCATCTAAACATTTCAGAGTAATGTATGTATAGTTCATGGTAGTAAAAACTTATTTACAACACAACTTTTTTCTGAATATTGTTTATTCTTGGCACTCTTGGTATTATTATGTTCCTATAGAAATATCTTAGTTTTTTGAATATTTTATCGTAATTACAGAATAAAAGATAACAGGAAACACCTGCAATGTCCGAAAATTACAATCATATGCCTTAATCTACCAGAGAAATGAATTGTCGCGAGAACTTTTTGAAAATATTTAATTTTCAATGTAGCACTTTTTCTGATTGGTTACAAAGTTTTGGTTTATTTTTAAAAAACCAAAAGGGAATATCTAAAAACAATTCCATTTTTAGTATTTAGACGGTAGGAGGACAACTAACCCCACTGCCAACTCGCTCCTGTCCGAGTCGCCCCCAATCTCTTCCAATTCGCCCAAAACAAAATTAAAAATACCAACTCGCTCCACGTATTTTTGACCTCATTTTACTTAAGGTAGTTCGACACTAATACACGGCGCATTCGATTGGCGCATTTGCGAAACACGAGTCGGATGCGGAATTGACTTGATTTTCAATCTGGAATATTCCTGTATTGGCCTTTTCACTGTGACGTCACAATAGATTGACATACACTTTCCCGCGAATTAGCTCCCTTTTCCCGTAAATATTGTCTATTTCGTAAACTATATAAAATATCTCTCTTATTCGAACGGTGACATATAGATTTTTTTAGCGTAACAGGTAGCTTAAGTGTATATCACTGAAATATCAAAAAATAAAAAAAATCTGTCTGATATTTATTTTATATAAAAGATAAACAATAAGCATGTTATCACAGCTCCCTATGTATTCTTTGTAAATATTGCTGAAAAATACTAAATTTGGTCTAATTTTCAAAGCCAGATAACGGGAAAAGATGATCGGTGACATATCATTTTTATTTTATTTTTTGAATATATAGGTTATCTTAAAAGAAAAAAAATATGTCTGAAATTTTTATTAGGATCGAACTACCTTAAGGGGTACTACTTCTTCAGGTTGGTAATTTTTCTTGTATTTACATTGATTGGTTTTGTTAGGTTCATCAACGACGGGTTCAGAGTTTAGGTTATTGGTATTGTTTAGGGTTACAGATATGGTAAGGGTTAGAGAAAGGGTAAGGGTTAGAAAAAGGATAAGGGTTGGGATTAGAGAAAGTGTTAGGGTTAGAAATAGGGTTAGGGTTAGAGTTAGGGTTACAGTAGTGTTTTAGGCATTCGTGTAGATAGTGATTATATAACATTTTTTTATGATTAACATAGATTATCTTTCTTTTCAAACAAATCGTTACAATTTTTGTTTCTTTTCATCCACCATCTCCTGTCGTTTGAGGCTCACAAAGATGGCGTTATATGGGTGGGATTTTCTATACAAACATTCACTACATTTGCCTTTACCCAGTAACAACAAAAATTATTTGCTACTTATCTATTGTTCTTTTTTGCATTTCAGAGCTCCATAAATTCAAAATGGGTTGCTGCAGATCGCCAAAAATATGCATCTTTGTCATATTTCTACTCATATTAGAGGCAATAGATCTGGCATTGGACTGGGATTTCTTTGTGGAAGCTAATTCGTCGTCACTTGAAGACATGTCAAACAAGGAAATAATAACATATGCGATATTAGCCTTTGCTATTCTTGGAAGCATCATGTTTATATTGCAGTTTATAAGTTTGATATATGACTGCCAAAAGGACCCTGAGAATTTCAAAATTTCTACTGTCGTTTCTTGCATATCTACATGGCTTGAAGATGTCCCACAACTTCTTTTGGCTTTCTGGATAGCTTACAATACATCAGAACTGATATCCAACATACAAATAGCCAAAGCTGCCTATGCTATTTTTGAGGCTATGATATATGTCATAATGTCAATATGGCAACTCTGTTGCAACAAGGACAAACCGACCAGTTGTCTGAAATGTATCGTTATTTTTGATCTCCTAGGTCTTTTCCTAAATTTAGCACTTGCAATTTATCTTTTACTTGAATTAACACAAAATTATAGTAGTTGACTATAACGAGGTATTATGTTCTTATATGATTCCAAAGACAGTAATGCAATGCATAATGTTTTAACTTTAATACAAAATGGGAAGCATATACTCATATACTATGGAAACAATTTTGACAAAAGCTATTGATATCCGAGGATGATGAGGGGACTGTATTTTTTTTTAAGTTTGATTCTTAATTTGTCTAAAGACTATTTTACTCATTAAAGTAATACAAATTGAAAAATAAATGTAATACCGAGTCAGAAGTGAAAATAGAGAAAGTTTCGTAAAGGACACATATCCCCAACTTGCGCACATATCAAAAAGTTGTCGCCTTATGAGACAGTGTTAATTTTCATTCATAATGTCAACAAAATGGAAATAATTGTACATAACCGAAGTTTTTTATCTCACGATGAGAAAAATTCTATGGAGAGTTAATATTATAACCAGTCGACTAAAACTAATGCCTTTTTACTCTAATGTTTTCTGCTCGTAGATCATGAAAACCATAAAATATAAATATGCTTCTCAACTAGTACGATTCGCGCGTGTTTCTTCTACTCTTGACGATTTTAATGATTGTAACCTTACTATCGCAGTCAAACTTTTACAACAGGGTTACATATTTCATAAGTTAAGAAGTTTTATAACAGATATGAATATTTAATATCTAAATATGGCGTTGCTCATAAACAGTTTATTACTAAGGACATTTATAATCCTCTTTTTTACGGTAATGTTTTTAAAAAATGTCTGAAACTGATTAAAAATCCAGAAAAGCTGGGACGTAACTTTCATTCTTTACGTAATAGGGGATATTGACAAGATACTCTGCTTGCATTCGTTAAATTAGCTTTGAGATCTAGTTGCCTGAACATTTTACATACATACTGGCCTTTCACTGATACTGCCGATGTCTACTAAAATATATGATGATTCTTGACCAAATCTTGCGTGAAGTTTTGACTTTGATTTTTCCAGCAGGCTAAGCTCTTTAGCTATCCAGCAGTATACCGGCGAGTACCCCTTGACCCATCTTTCAACATTACGTATTGTCATATTCTCTCCTTTCAAGATTGTGGTCATGGAATTAGTAGTCTAGCTGTATTGGGTTTTATGTTTACTGAACTATAGGGAAACGGGACAGATGAATGGGAGGTTTGGGTACCCATAAACCGGTTAAACCCTACCGCTGGCTTTTGCTTGTGCCGGTACCAAGTCCGGCTGTCCTGAGTTCTTATCGTTGTTTACGTTTGTCTTTTGTCTTATTTGTGTTTTCCAGTGTAGTTCCCTAGCAGATTGTGGTATGAAATTATAATTTTCAGCCATTGTAGGTGTTCCCTGTTGTCCCTTTTATTTCATTCTTGTAATAAGAAATTATTTTGCATTGCCTTACTTCTCATTCAGAAAAGATATTTTGAACGCACTTTTTATATACATTTCATTCATGGTGTACTTGTTCTTGAGAGAATTTCTCATATATATACACTATCATTTTTTCAATACGTTGTCATTTTATTTTTTATTTTTATTTTTTTGCAATTTCAAAATGCTATTCTGACGACCTGTTTTATAATATCGACATCTCACTGTTTTATAATGCCAAGTCTTCTTTTAATTGACTCGATGAGTACCCCGTGCTTGTCTGTATAGTAAAGTAAGTGAGAACCGAACCGTCAGTCAAAAGAACGAACAATCCATGGACAAAGGCAACAAAACAAGGACACCACTTGAGTACTTTGTGATTGTCTTCTTTTGGTCTTTTTGTCAACGGCAACGAATGACAACAGTATTTTTTTATACAAAGTATGCTTTTAGTTGGAAAGTAGAACCAAAATCTGATAAACTATCACTTATTTGAGATATCCCATAAAAATACGTAACGGTTGACAAACGTATCGGGATCGCTTATTTTTGCTGTGTAGAAAAATACAATGGTGGCAAGTTATACAAAATGACACTCGACTCGAAATAAAATAAAGTTGAAGCTATTTTCCGTGAGTTCAAGAGATAAATGTGGGTCGTACCTGTCTCGTCAAAACTGGTCATACGTACGTATACCTATCATTCACTAGACCAAGTACATGGAATGTTTAGAATTATGTCATCCGGCGATGTACCTGATTAAAACTAAAAGTGAAATCGGCAAGCGTAGTTCTCTCCTGGCATCGACAATTTGCTAAATAGGCAAAATAGTTTGTTACTGAAATATTAGAATAAAATAATCTGGCTCACAAGGATGAAGGGGAAATATAAGAAAACAAAATATTTTACCTGATAAGTTTGGAAAACAATCGCTTTCAGTCTGTCAAAAAAATAATAAAAATAGATACATGAATTCAAGAGGGAGGGAAAGGACAAGCCTAACGAAATTCAACGCCTCCTCCCACCCTATTAAGTAGTTGCTGCTGTTGATGTACTGATTGCTGATGTATGAATCATGTCCAAATCAAAAGCAATTTATTCTTTGGCTATGTATAATTGAGCTATAAAGTGATAGAATGTCGACTAATACCTTTTTTTTCATTAATTTTTATATTTTTTAGAAAAGGTATGGGCATATTTTTTGTTGTTAATCGTCTGCCTTTGTTAAAAAAAAACAGAGAACTAATATGAATTTATATATATGTATTAAAAGTAAAGTACATTCCGGAAGGCATATTGATATTTTACACAGACGTACTGTTTGAGTAATTGTACAATTATACATTTTTTAAAGTCAACTTGTAAAAAAAGCGAAAGAAAACTTTTTTTTTAAATTCGATTTGATGTGGGTCCCATCGACCATGGCGTAAACGTGTTTTTTTAATCGATCGGCTGGTTTCCCGTCGGGCTGAAAATCGTTTTTTTTTTTTTTTTGTTTTTTTTTTTTCAAGGATCATTGGCAAATGACTACAGAATTAACGCCAAAGAACGAAACTCTGTAGCCTGCATATAATCCTAATATTTGAGACACATATTCCCTGTAGAACTGGCAAATACAATGAAATAGGGTTAGCGATAGTTTCTAAAATGTAGAAGTCTTGCATTGTTGTAAGAAATTTCATTTACCACAGTATTGTTATTTGAAGACCTAGCAATTAACCTGACATTTATGCAAATGCAGAGTGACAAATTTGTAAAACTATTTCACCACTTTTGAAAGGTACAATAACACACAGAGTTTTTAATATTTTTCCTTCTCTGAAATATTTTAACTATATATAAAAGTTTCTTAATTGAATTATAAATAAATACGAATTGGAATGTACATGTATAGAAAAAAGTCATTGGTAGACAAATGTGAATATTCAGAAACAGTGAGTATGATGTAGGAATTTAGTCATGCAACCGGGAACCTTTGAGGAAAGTTGTTTGCCTATCATAACACAACAGTTGGATTTACATCATATCTGAAAAAGCGCGTATTTATACATCTTTCTTTTCTTCTTAATGGTACAGATCAATTTTTAACTTAGAATTTTGTTGACATAGGTAATAAATATTACCATAGTAATTTTTTTTTTNGGGGGGGGGGGGGCTTTTTTCTTTACTATTCTTGGGCCATTAGTTTAGCCAACTATTTTCGGGTTGAAAGTTCTAATTTATGAAATTGGAATATTTTTCAAACATGGGTCATCATAGGTACAGATAATAGTAGAAGCCTCATTGGTGTTCTGTATCATATTTGCCCTTTTTTTCATTTTTTTTGCATAAGTTCTGCCCCACATTTTAAAAAAGTTGCTTTAAATCTCCAAGCACCCCTGTATTTGCAAATGTATACATATTAATTCTTTATTAACTTTATTATCCATCCGAATACAAATGCCATGTAATTTATAATGTTCCCATCAATCACGATTGACATATATAAAAAAGTTTGTTCAATTTAATCGAAACATTATTTTTTCGATTGTTTTTTTTTTTAATATATATGGTTTTCCATATAATTATCTTGAAAAAGAAGAAAATCAAATAAACAGTCAGTACTATTTTTTGTCTTGCAACAGAAAGTTTCACAGCAATACCAATGGTTATAACAACTCTGTTCTACTCTGTACATAATATAGGATCCAATTTGTCATGCTTCATGATTATAGGTAAAGTTACGTCGAGATATGTATATTCTCGTCAAGTTACGTACTTTTATGGGATATCTCTAATAAAGCATCAGTCTAGCGAAACAAAACGGTTGATCATGGGCACGAGCGAGCTCCACCAATGCCGAGCACAGTTCACAGTTCCTTTATAGAAATTTTTAGGAAAATGATGGACAAAAGTAGTATGGATTTACAATTTTTGGTGACTTGAATTGTATATGTTTATGCTAAATGGATAAACATGTCAACCCATCTCAGATATATCTGATATTTTTTACCCGTCACATATTGTATCAAACCCACCTGTCATAAAAAAGGTTCTGACTAATCTTTGGTTGATGTCATTTGACACAAAAGAAACATGCGTATATATTCAAAAATGTGCCACAGATATCAGTAAATTTGTGTCTGTCACTATCAAAACAGAGGTGAAGAAAAACCATATGTACTCTTCAATTTCAAAACCGATTTTTACATTTTTGGATTGGCCCATTGAAGGTGTGAAGGTTGTTTTATACAGAGCAGGACATGCTTACCCTTCCGCAGCACCTTTTTGTGAATTCATACTGTTTGGGCTTTTATTTTGATTGATGTAATTATAGTGTTCTTTGTGATTTATGGGTGTAAGGTGTCTTTAGTCTTCCATCTTCTGCTGTTCTCGTTTTAGCCTTGTTTTTTGACATTGCTCTATGGAATTTTGTGCTTTGTTTCTTCGGTAATATACTGTTGCTGATTTTGTTATACGAACATTCAATCTTGAAATTGCTAAAATTTAAATAAATGAAAAATACAAGAGAAATAAAATCTGAAAACAGGTAAGCAAAAGGATTTCAAAGTATGAGAACAATTTGATAAATATTCTTAATACATAAATACCTATATATGAAATTAGGAAATCAAGGAAACACCAACTGCCGTACATTAACAGTGAACTGTAAAAGGCAGTATACAGAAAACATACACTGTTCAAACATTATATTCACAAAACAACGAAACTTTAAACCTAGGGAAAATACTGCTAGCAAAGAAATCTTGTAAACAAAGTAAGAAAGAGCTCTATGAAAAATTTAATTGAATGACTTAATTAAGAAGGTTGTACAGGGGGTGAATAAAACAACAACTTTTGCTCAACTATTAAGCCTTTCCTTTTTGTCAAAAAAAGTCAAAGTGGTAAACGCAAAATAAAATATGAAAATCGAAAAATGATAATCCCAATTGTTATTGAAAAGTCCAATTTCATTGGTATACGTCACGAATATCAACGTTACTTTCTCGTTAAACCATTGTTGTGACGTCATTCTATTGTATTAACTGTGGATTCTTTTTAAAAAATCCACGGCATTCCCACTATTGCTTTCTCAAATTTAAAGATTATAAACGTCCTAAGGCCAATGTATGTTCACTACATTCCACTGCGACAGTATTGTCCGATTAAACGAAATATCTTTTTCGAATAGAGTGTTGTGATACCTACGTTAGGCACGGATCATTTGATTTTCGGGGAGGGGGATGGAATGTTCACCCGAGTCGGGAAACGTTTTGGCCTTAATACTAGGAACATTTTTGTGTAATTTGTTGGGCTTTTCTGTAATGAACAGCGTGAGGGCTAGATTATTTTTTACCCAGGTGCTGGTGTCAGAGAATTTGTTTAGCATAGATCCGGGCCTGAAAATGGACCGTGTCTTAGTGGGTAGCTTATACCGACTACGCTAATGTACATAATGTAGAGGCTGACAATATCGTGATTTTATATCTTTCAAGTACAATTAGATTCAAAATATATATCTGATAAATACGCATAAGTGTTCTATTTAATTTCGATCTTTCTTTAGAAAAATACACTTAATTTACATTGAGAACTACAAAAAATGTCTTGTTGGGGTAATGGAGAAAAACCCGTTTTTATGATTACTTACACTATATTCCTACTTTTTTTTTATATTTGTTATCGAATAACAAACCAGCTTTAAGAGATTTTTTATGAGGTCTTTTCATGTTATTCAAATGATAAAATTATTGTACGATGGAACTTTATAAATAAATATAAAAGACGGATCAAATACGTACAGCTCAGTAAATAGTCATTTTTTTAGAGAAGGGGGATAAAGATTCTATAGAATATAAAATTAAACCATATATTTCCTTCCTTTTTGTTGATTTTTTATTTACAAATGTATTTCCAATCGGAAAAGTAACACGATTAACAAATAAAACCAAAAATTACGGTCTTCCCTACTCGCCCAGTCCTCGTGCATATATTACCCTGGAGTTAAAAATATTAACATAAGTTTTGGTAGAAAGTCTTACATTATACAGACAAAACGTACGTTTTCTCTCTTCTTCTTTCTTCTTTGATAAGGTTTAGAGGTTCAACACTACTAACATTTTTTTACTGAATTTAATACCTTTCGACTCACTTTGAAAAATACATAAACCACATTCGAAATTTAACTGAATATTAGATATCGTTTAAAATCAAACTCTTAGAACAACTTCATCCATATAATTCTTCTTTGATACTGAGTGAACTTTCGATCATAAAGACATATTCCGAACATGACAAGTTCAAATGCGCAAAGTTTCTGAAAAAGCTAAAATGCTAAACAACGGCAGTAGAATACCGAAGGAACAAAGCACAAGATTACACAAATCAAAGTCCAGAGACAAGGCAAAAGTAAGAACATCAAAAGACGGAAGACCAAAGACACCACATACCAACAAAACACACAAACATTACATATACAACACAAAAAACTAAAGCTCTAACAGTGTGAACTCTCAATAAAGCATGTCCTACTCTGTGCACAGCTCCCGTCACACTGTCAGTGGGTCAATCCAGGGTAAAGTCAAAACCGGTAATGTCAAATCCGGGAAGACGCGAATCTAGCTGAAAATGTCAGTTTTTATTTGTGACACTGACATTTCATATCTATCTATGATTTCGTGGTGACGGCCATAGAATTTCTGAAGGGACGAAAGTAACAAAGGCTGACCATATCCCTGACTCAGCAGTTTTTGTGACAGGGCTTTTGCTCTTTCCACAAAGTCACTGTATGTACTGCACGCTCTATATATATACTCCATATGCTGGGGATGCAGGTATATTGCTGCAGAGAAAGGGAAAGTTCACTATTGGAAAGTCAAAATCATCACGTTTGTCATATAATCTAGATTTCAGACGTCCATGTTCGTCAATGTATAACAAAAGGTCAAGGTATGAAGCAGAATCGGGTGTATCGGTTGTCTCTTTAATTTCAAGTTCATTGGGGTAGATACGATGTAAATATTCTTTAAATCTTGGGTTATTAAGAGAAAGTACATCGTCTATATATCCGAAGCTGAAATTAAAAGTCTGGGCTAGTTGTTTTTGTTTTAAAACATTCAAATTAATTTTACATCTTATTCATTTCTTTACAGAATAATACCTCAAACTTCGACTGTTTATAAATATAAATGCATCTCACAAAATACTAACTAAAGTCATACAATATATGTTTTACTTTCGATTTAAAAACATATAATATATGTAAAATATTCGAAAATGGGATTTAAATAGCTTCAAGACTAATTATACTTGTCTGATATTTGGTTTGTATACATACAATAAAATCATTATGTGACATATTTTAAGGGAGACCTTTATAAAACAGTCATAAAAAGTGTAACGTCACTGCTAGTTTTGGCTTTGTATATTTTATTTTGCCGCAGATGATAAAATAAATTTACACAGATTACTCAGATTACTAGTGAGCTCAATTCCAATTCTTGATGAGCCGCGTTCCTGCTTATTTCTGTATTGACTTCTGGATATTGTTTTGTTACTGGTAGGTAAAGTACTGACTTCTGGATATTGTTCCGCTGTAAGTGATATTGTTTTGACAGCTGGATATTGTTTCGTTACTGGTAAGTATAATATTGACTTTTAGATATTGTTTTGTTACTGGTTGGTAAAGTATTGACTTCTAGATATTGTTTCCTTGCTGGTCAGTATAGTATTGACTTCTGGATATTGTTTTGTTACCGGTAAGTATAGCATTGACTTTCAGATATTGTTTTGTTACTGGTAGGTAAAGTATTGACTTCTAGATATTGTTTCCTTGCTGGTCAGTATAGTATTGACTTCTGGATATTGTTTCATTACTGGTAAGTATAGTTATGAAAAAGAATGGAAATGGGGTAAATGTCAAGGAGACAACATCCCATATCCAGTTTAAAACGACCCAAAACAAAGCATCTAGGGGTCACCGTACGGTCTTCAACACAGTGAGGAACCTCCCACCATATAGCAAGCCCTAAATGGCCCCCAAAGGGTAAAAAAGTGGATAAATCAATGGAAACAAACCAAACACGGACAAGTCAATCACCAACATATTCCTGACTTGGGACAGGCGCAAAAATTGCGATGGGGTTAAACTCGTTTTCGTGGATCCAAATCCTCCCCCTATGTGTAGTGAATGGCTAAAAAATAAATACACAAAAAGACTCACAGTAAAAATCAAACTAGAAAAAAGTCCAACTTAACAAGACGAGTACCCTTACAATGAAGTACATAAAACATGAAGACAATACACACAGGTACTGTCCGGACAAATGCTCGCAGTTACTGACAGCTAGCTAAGGACATAATTTCCGTTGATTATGATATCAAGCCTTCTAACATATGAAACTTCAATTGAAATACTTCTAAATAGATTTGGTATAACAACGTCATCAATTTTGAAAGAGGAACATGATATTGTGCAAAGCCAAAGACTGCCAATATGAAAAATTGTTTAAATTTAGTTATGGTGTTAAGCATTTAGGAGATGATCAATATTTTTGCCAACAAAAACCAGAAGTAACGATTTAACAACAATGCTGTATTTATATCCTTTATGAATAAGTTTGTTCAACGGATTAATAAGTTTTGAAGGACAGTTTTTGAATTTATGCCCTTTGTAAAAGACCCCGTAAGAAAGGGCTAATGGAACATCGCCGTCGAGATGGGGAAAATTGACTATAGGGAAGGAGAAATCATCCCTTTTATCATAAACCTTAGTGTTCAACTTTCCTTGATTTATTGATATATCAAGATCAAGAAAAGGAGTATAATCACTGCTTCTATTGGATTTATTGAAAGTAAGTGCTGCAGGATAAATTTCATCTGTAAATTTAGAAAATTCAGGATTATTTAAAGCCAAAATATCGTCCAAATATCTATATGTATTGATAAATTTATTCACTAAATGCTGTTTAGAAGGACTTTTTGAATTTTTGCCATGAATTGTGACTCGTAGCAATAAAGAAATAAATCTGCTATGAGAGGTGCACAGTTGGTAACCATAGGAATACCTATTTTTTGTCGATATCACCGAAGCGAACAAAAATATTATCAAGACGAAAATTTAATGCTTTTATCGTATCCTGACAAGTCCATTTGGTATATTCGTCATGTTTGTCGTCACTGAAAAACGATTTAAATGTATTGCAACAAATGTACGTACATCCTGATTTTTTGAAGGACCATTTGATCAAATACGAAAATTTCTCTTTGATGAGTGTATGCGGTAATGTAGTATATAGGTTAGAAAAATCATAGCTATCGACGGAGGTGTATGCTTCATTAACAGATCGAAGTCTTTCCAAAACTTCTACCGAATTTTTAACACTCCAAAAGTAGTTAATTCCACTGTATTCATAACATTTGTTGCTAAAGTTGATGTCGAGATTTTTATGGCAGTAAGAGCACTGGTCAATAAAACAGAAATATGTGTAGTTGAACATTTACTTGATGCCGAAATAAAACGAAATTTGAAAGGATTGTTGTGAAGTTTTGGAAGCCAATACATAGTAGGAATGCCTTTATAGTTAGAAGTTGCTTTAAGTTCAGCTGTAGCTATCATGTGATCATCAATTATTTGTGTTTCTGTTGGCGTGGTAGCTTGAAATGTACTAGAATTGGTAATATCATTCCGAGCCACTTCGATGTAATACTTATGTCAAACAACGACCACATTATTGGCTGCTTTATCTGCCGGAACAAATATATACTCTTTTTCCAAATATTTTAACTTCCGTTTAATTTTTGAAATCGCAGGAATGGTATTCTTCTGCTTATAATGTCTTTCAAAATGATTTATTCGTATATCAACAATTTCCATGCATTTGTTAATGAAGGGATCTAATGATTTTTTATCCGCATTTTCTCTTTTACACCACTTTTTACAGAATGACATGACGGCTTTTTTAATAACTTCACGACAGTCCTTCCAAATGATTTTTGAAGGAGGACGATATTTGGGTCCTTTTTGGAGAAAAGTTTTTACCTCTCGGTCCTTGACGAGGTTGAGGTCTCCTGTAATAACATAACCACTAGGTTCATATCGAAACTTCGAGCTTGCACAATTTCAGGTCAAGGGTGAATTTTGATTAATTTCAGGATTTTTGGTAACAGATGAATCATTAAAAATAAGGTCTCTTGTAGGTTTTTTGTAAGTATAAGAAACAATGGGTGGTTCCATATTATCAAAATAAGGAGGAATAAGTTTTATAATTTTTGAGTCTCTAAATATACTAGATACACCAATAAGGTCGATCCCTTTTTTGATATACGGTAAATTAAGGAAATATCTTTTATGGTCTTCAGGTTTATCAATTTTAGGAAACAATTTGTGGTAGCAAAATGCGCTGATTATTCCAGCAGCTTCATACATTGGACTGTAATATGCTGTGGTATTGCATTTTTCCAATAAAGTATTTAATTTAACAATAGGAATTGAACATAATTTACAAGGCAAATTATGCCTGTCGTTATTTTTAAAGATTGTAACAAGGTCAGAAATTGAAACTGAAATTCTGTGGTATTTTCGTTTATTACGATTGATACGTTTACCATGAGAATCTTTTATTACGTAATTTTTTTTTTGAAACAATATCCATAATATTGATGGAAGAAGTACTTGATATGTTACCTAGGCCCATAATATTATCATTTAAACCGAGAGGATACGCCGTTTGCAACTTCTTTATCCAAGACAGTTCACAAGCTGTACGTAATTTTTCAAATTGTTTATGTGACTGTCCGTCCTGCTTTACAACAATTTCGAATGGTTGAATCCTTATAAATTTTATGTTATGTTTATGTTTATTTAGATGTTGATAAATTAAACTTCGGAATTTTTTGTATCTACGGAAACGAAAGAGATGTTGTTGTGTCCGTTTATAAAGATGCTGACCGGTTTCCCCTACATATTGAATTCCACAATTAGGTTTTGTTCATATAATCAAATATATAAGATTATTAGTTTTTCAATTTATGTCAGTTTCAAAAGATAGGGGGAATGTTCTGCCATTGACGGTTGATTTAGCAGTATTTTTGTTGATTAGACGAGAACAAGTAAATAATTTTTTGGCATTACAGGGAGAAATTTGTGGATATCCACGGCTTTTGTTATTAAAAATAAATGCTGCTGAGGCATTGTTAGATTTAAAGCATCTTGTAAAAGTAGAAATTTTTGCAGGGTTAGAATTTGTGCATGAATTGTTTTTGCAGCAGACATGGATAACTGTGAAGAGTTAAATATAATTTTCTTTCCATTTCTTAAAATTATGATTTAGTGAATGCAGTATATAGTATGAAAAGGTATATAAATGGATGCGGAATATGTCCTTTGATAATAAACACTTATCATCTGTACTACAATAGCAATTATTAATAAGTTAAAACGGGCAGAGATGTCTTGCAAAAACTGTCATAAAACCCGACATAGACATGAAATATATGTAAAGCTACGCAACAAATACTTAAACAATCACAGAGCAAAGATTAATGCAAGACACATCAGTAGGACCATAGAAGGGACAAAAAGGATTTATTCAACTATTAAAATATATTAGGACCAAAATAGGAAGTTATCTCCCAAACAAAAACTTCATTACTGTAAATATAAAGAAGAGCATACACCTCAAGCACGGGAATACATTTTAATGCATCCACACAGTACTAGAGACAAACTCTGTAATAAATATGAAAAAGGAAGGAAATGGGGTAAATGTCAAGGAGACAACATCCCATATCCAGTTTAAAACGACCCAAAACAAAGCATCTAGGGGTCACCGTGCGGTCTTCAACACAGTGAGGAACCTCACACCATATAGCAAGCCCTAAATGGCCCAAAAAGGGTAAAAAGTGAATAAATCAATGGAAACAAACCACATCCAATAACCAGTATTGACTTCTGGATATTGTTTTGTTACTTTTAAGTATGGTATTTACTTCTTGATATTTTTTCGTTCTTGGTAACTTTAGTTTTGACTTCTGGATATTGTTCCGCTGTTAGTGACATTATTTTGACAGCTGGATATTGTTTCGTTACTGGTAGGTACAGTATTGACTTCTTGTTATTATACCGTTACTGATGGATTCATGATTGACATTTGGATATTGTTTCATTCCTGCTTAATGAGAAAAAAAGCTTCTAAATAATAACGTAAGTTATGGATATTTTCATAATTTCTAAATAAGAAGTAGCTTCTTGGTAAAATTCTGATGTGACACTCTGTAAACAAAGCCATTCTCAAAACCAAAGGATATTTTATTCACACAAAGACATCAACAGCATTTGCAAGCACTCGTGTAGACATAGTTTTCTTTATTACTGTTGGTATGGCAATCGTATACCATAGCAACGATAATTTCATCAAAACGAGTTTTCTACATTGACGTGGTAGTGTGAAACATGAAACTTCATTACCATGCATGCCTAAACAGTTGGAATGCTTACAGAGACTGGCTATTCATGCCATAAAACCGGATGAGTGTAATCCACCACGAGTGTTGTTAACAGAGTAGGACATGCTTACCCTTTCGGAGCACATGATGTCACTCTCAGTTTCACTGGAGTTCACACTGTGAGTGCCTATGTTTTGAATGTTCTAATTTCTCTTTCTTTGTATCTGTCTTACGTCATTGTTTTTGTGTTTAACGTCATTGTTTTCTGCGTTCTCGTTTTGGTCGTGTCTTTGGACTTCGATTTTTATAAATTTCACTCCTTTGTTCCTTCGGTATTCTACTGCCGTTGTTTCTTTTAAATGCCTGTGCCAAGTCAGGACCACGGACTATTTTTTCTGGTGGTTTCCAGCTAATTTGTCTTTTTGTCTCATGGACGTCGGCTCTTGACAACTCTGTTCGGTAATTTGTTATTATCTCCATTTACTGAGAACAAAATTCTCCAAAGTCGTTTATACACTTAGCATTTGATATAAAACGCAGTGTAAATAGGTAATGTTGCCTAGAAATAAGTATTGTTAATATCGTCTGCTTGTTTTGAAATAGTATTGTAGGTGAAATGTGACATTTTCATACTTAAAAGATTGTTTACACCTTTATCAAAGAGTTCAGATGATACTGGTTATTTCTCTTCCACAAATGTAACTTTAGCAATTTTACAGGATTTCAACTAAAGACCTTTTATTCGGTGAAGCAAATAGGACTATTAATCACGTGCAATTTACTTGCAAACATCGTGTTTTGCACATTTGGGTCTGTAGTCTATTTTTGTCCTTTATAATGATCATGACATCGCGCGCACTTCTGCATGCTTTGATTTTAAAATATCGCATTTGTCATCATTATAATCGATTTAAAAATGACTAAAAGAAATTACCAGAAAAATCCTTAAATTCAGAATACATGGCAATATAAGAATCATACTCACACGCACAGACGAAATAAACGATAATGGCAGTAATACAAACGCGACAAAGCAATTAAGTACTGACAGAGTGAATTCCTCTAGAGCCAGGAGATCTGGATCTTCTCTACAAGAAGTCATGTAGTACACATGACACTTTCAGTGTACATGGTGAAGGAAGGATATGGAGTAAATGCAAATGAGACAAAGTCTCTAGAAATCCATGGTAACAACAAGCAAAGGAACAACGATTTTATTGTTGTTCTTCATTTTGCACTCACATTGAGGTTTCACTAATGACCTTTACAATAGGGTCTGTAAGTCTCTCTCAATTTTGAAAATCCGGGTACATTTTTTGTACCCGGAAGTTACATTTTTCACGACAATATATGACGTACCAAACAAAATATTGAACGTCATAATCCAAAAACGTCATGTATTGGCGGGAAACGTTTTCTAATTTCAATTTTATCGTGAATTCTCGGTGTCACATGACGAGACTTACAGACCCTATAGGTAGGCATTGTAATAGTGGTATTTTAGCCCTCGTACGGACATGGGATAAAATAATAACGAACATAATGGCTCCCCATATTTAAACTATAATAGAAGAAAGCTTGCACACATTATTTCTTAAATGGAACTTATTAATAAGGAATTCCCCGTTAAAAACAAACTATGATCTTGAATATATTATTGAGTACTTAGTATGTAAAATATAGATAGAATTATTTTCTGCGAACTATTAATTACGATATTTAGACGATATAGAACTGCATAAGCTTAAAAAAAATTAATTTTCGAAAATTCACATTTTGTTTTTCTGTTTGTACTCTATTTCCTCATATATCTGGTTATTTTTGAAATCGATTAAGGTCTGCAAATAATCTCTAATATGAATGGTATTTGACAAGATTAACTTTGTGGTAAGAAACAATTAGGTATTTTTGTATTTTGAGTTAAGTGTACATATACAGATATTATTCCGATGGACCTTTGTAGAACAATGGTATACAGAAAAAAAACAAAGAAGACAGCAATTCACTGAGTCAAAATAAATGGGAAACACGAGGTTTAACATTGAAATTACAACATGTTCATATTGTACGATAGAGAAATTGCTAAACAAAAATGACAAAGATTCTCTCCTATAACATCTAAAAAGTCACAAAAAGTCTACACATCTCGGGTTACATAGATTACCTTTTCTTTCAGAATGTAATTCTATGCAAATATGTGAGCTCATAACATGAGTTTTTTTTTTTATTTCTTAATGAATATATTCCCAGCATCTTAACTTAGTAGCAAAATTTTTTTGTTTAATTTTAAATAAATATCTAGACTTTTCTTATCATTTCAGAGTTTTGTGAATTGAAAATGGGTTGTTGTAGATCGCCGAAAACATGCATCTACGTGACATTTATGTTGATATTAGAGGCAGTTGACCTGGCATTGGACTGGGATTTCTTCATAGAAGTTCAGGCATCCTCATTGGAAAACATGGCAAACAAGGAGATAGTAACTTATGCGATATTAGCCTTTGCAATTCTCGGAAGTATCATGTTCACCTTGGAATGTATCACTTTGATTTATGATTGCCAAAAGGACACCGAAAATTTCACAAGATCTACTGTCGTTTCTTGCATATCAACATGGCTCGAAGACGTCCCTCAGCTTCTGTTGGCTGCCTGGATAGCTTTTAATACAGAAGAACTAATATCCAATATTCAAATAGCCAAAGCTGTGTACGCTTTCTTTGAAGCATTGATATATATCATATTGTCGCTATATCAGCTCTGTTGCAAAAAGGACAAACCAAACGGATGCTTAAAATGTGTAGTTGTTTTCGATCTCCTGGGTCTTTTTATCATTATGTTGTTCTCAATTTATCTTTTAATAGAACTGATAGCAAATTTCAGCCCTTGATTTTATCGAGGCATTATTTTCTATCAAGGATTCCAGTGACCAAAAAGGATCCGTTTCATCTGTTGTTAAGTATATTATGGACTGATCAAATATGCAGCATGTTTTGTAGTTATTTATCGTAGACTGTTATTAATTAAGTGATCCATTTTTTTTAACTTTAGCTTTAAATCTTTAAAAGCAGTTTTCAGCAATTTTGAATACTAGAAATTTTGATCGGTTCAAATTGTATCATTTGGTATTTATAGTATTTAGTATAGTTACATTTCAACCTTAACATTTAATAATATGCATCAAAGGACAAGGGGCATTAAGGCCAGTTTTTCGGCCCTAAAATAGTCGATAGTTTTATGTTCATTTATATAGCATTTTATATCATTAATCCTTAGTGTGCTTTTCAAACTCCATATCATAAAAGATAGCTTTACACATTTAACATGAGGATATTTCATTGTATTTTATGTTGTTTTTTTTTTAATTGTATCATGAGTCAGTATAATAATTATGTTTTCATAGATCTTTTTATTGAATTTATATATGTATAAATTGTTATAGTTACAAATACAAATTAACAGCATACCGAAATTTACTGTATATTATCATAATACACAGTAAATTTCGGTATGCTGTAAATTTGTATTTGTGCAACATTGGTATTTTTGCATTTTATTATTATTGTGGTATGGTTTAAACGTAGTTTTCGCTAAAATTATCCATACTTTTTTCAGCAAACATGAAGATAGTTTTCAAATACTGCGAAAAATTTTATTATATTGAGTTCCTATTGGACAGACAATAGCTTTTGAAAGGTATTGCTGTATTTTGCACAAAATGAAAGTGACAACAAACGTCAGAAGCATATTAGAAAGAGAGATCAATGAAGAAAATCCATTGGACGAACGACAAGTCCAAGAACACAACCAAAACACAGAGCAATTCAGGACAGTCGTCATATTTCTGACTTAGAACGGGCACTTCTTAAATGAAATGGTGGGTTAAATCAAGTTCAATGATACATTTACCTCCCGCTTTTATGGTGACTAATTAGAATATCCGTATGCCTTATATGTGCTTAAAGTCAAAGCCAGAATTTATAGAACCCTAAACAGTTAAGTATTTTTCTTTTATTTTGATGGGTAAAGAATGTATTTTACTTTCACTTGCGATTAATATAATTCCGTACAAAGACGTCTTAATCATGTGGTCTTTATCTGAATTAAAGTCAAACTTGGTTCAAGTTTTCGAAAAAGGAAAGTCACAATGCAGTTTGCTTTGTTTTAAAAGCTTTAAACATTCAATTTTAGAATTGGAAATTTCACAACTTTACAGGGCTGGAACTTTCCAACCACTTTAAATATCTTACACAATTTTTTTCTTATTATAAGGCCTGTAAGTCTCGTACAATTTTGGAATTTCCGGGATCAAAAGTTGTACCCGGAAATTGCATTTTAAACAAAGATATATGACGTTTCAAGCAAAAAATTGAACGTCATAATCCTAAGACGTCATGTTTTGGCGGGAAACGATTTCAAATTGCCTGTTTATCGTGGATTCTCGTGAGTCACATGACGAGACTTACAGACCCTATAGTTCCAAAATTATGAGCAGGATATGAAAACGATGTGATGACGAAATCGATCGTCTCGCCATGATGAGAAACACTTTTTTCTCCTTCGATTCAAATAGGGCCTGTAAGTCTCGTACAATTTTGGAACTTCCGGGACCAAAATTTGTACCCGGAAGTTGCATTTCAAACAAAGATATATGACGTTTCATACAAAAATTTGAACGTCATAATCCTCAAACGTCATGTTTAGGCGGGAAACGTTTTCAAATTGCCTGTTTATCGTGGATTCTCGTGAGTCACATGACGAGACTTACAGACCCTATTAGCAAAGGATCAATACTTTTTACACCTTGAAAAGAAGATCGCAACTCCAGTATGCTGAATGAAATAATGTGGATTATATGCATATGATACAAAGTTTCTACAAATACATGGGTAAAAAACAGCAAAGGAACAATGCTTTTATTGATGTTCTTCATCTTGAAGTCACCATTAGGACTTCAACAATGAGCTTTGCTCATACGTTATAGTTAATTCAAGATGGCCCCTAGCACTATTTTGAGCGGAATTTCTTGCTAATTGTCGAACAACGCAACATCTTTTTCTTTGATGATCAAAGGTGTGGGATTGACCAAACATTTATTAAACAGGTAAAATGCTTTTACCATCACTGCCATCTGATGCCCGACAAAAGCACTAGTGTCTTAAGCTAGTGAAAGATTACAAAGATATTGCAAACACATTGCACTCATCAAGTCGAATGCAAGGAGACTTGGCATTCAAAAATAATGAGATGTTGGCACTTTAAACAGGTGGTTAGAATTATATTTCGAAATAACAAAAATAAGTGCCAAAATTTGAAAGTATGAATAGCATATCCATATGAGAAATTCTCTCGCGCACAAGTACACCATAACTGAGACGTACAGAGAGCATTCATATCTCGCACGGGGAATCTTTTTACGGACTCCACACTGCAGGAGAGACAAACTCCAGTCGTAAATGGTGAATGAAAGAATATGGAGTAAATGCATATGGGACAAAGTCTCTACAAATAATTAGTAAAAAATAGCAGAGGAACAATCACCGTATAATCAGTACAACCAGTTGCTCAGTTATTTCTTATCTCTACACGTTAAGGGAAAATGGAAGTGGAACACTTGTCAGTTCACATACAAGAATATTACCCAAAGTCACACCTAAGTCCACTCACATAGATATCCCAAAACGATGTCAAATACATGTATGTGTCGTTGCAGAACAAACAGATACACACTTCCTGTTGAATAGAGGTGGCAAAATAAATATGAATAGCTAAAAAATTACCTGATTTGCTGTAAATTTAATTTCTGCATATGCCATTTCGACAACTTATAGGTGACAAAATTGGAGTTGGATAATTCTATGGAACTTAATGTTATGTTATTTGATTTGTTCTTTAATCTTACCAAATAAGCACATTAATTATGAAGTACTCACATTTATTAAATCAATTTCAAATGTATAAAAACTCTGTAATCCTCTCTTTCATACACTTACAAGACTTATTCAACAAGATATGAAAAAGTAAAATAAAGCGTAGTTTATATATTCCACTAAACATATACTAAAATGAGAAATAACGAGGACATATAAAAAGAAAGGAAAAGGGGTAGATGTCAAGGAGACAACATCCAATCTTCTGTTAAAACGACCCAAAACAAAGTATCTAGGGGTCACCGTACGGTCTTCAACACAATTAGGAACCTCACACCATATAGCAAGCACTAAATGGCCCCAAAAAGTAATAGAGTGAATAAATCAATGGAATTAAACCACATCTAATAACCCGAATATCAAGAAACTCAAATTTATAAGAAGACAAGGACAAGCCAATGACCAACTTTTCCTGACTTTGGACAGGTGCAAAAATTGCGGGTCGTTTTCTTGGTTCACATGTTTATATGAACCGTCACTCGCTAAGACCGATGACGGAGTCGACAGAGATTCCGTATCATGTTATGTATGCATCCCGCGTCATGGGGGAAACAACGGCAGTAGAATACCGAAGGCACAAAGGAGTGGAATTAACAAAAATGACCAAAACGATGACACGGAAAGCAATGACGTTAAACACAACAACAATGACGTTAAACAGATACAGAGCACAGAAATAGAAAACACAACATTCAAAAACAAGACACTCACAGTGTGAACTCCAGTGAAACTGAGCGTGACATCAGGTGCTCCGGAAGGATAAGCATGTCCTCCTCTGTTAACAGCACAGGAAATGATAAAAAAAAATCAGAAATATCAATAGGGTCTGGAAGTCTCATTCAATTTTGAAACTTCCGGGTACTGTAAAAGGTGAAATTTCCGCGAGGGATTTTTGCTAATTTCACGATATGCACGTGTTCGTGAAAATTTGCCCTTGTGCAAATTTGTTTCAAATACAAACTAACCGAAGAGTAAGAAGGAATCGCAAAAATAAAATCTCGTGAATAAGTTTAGGAATCAAAACTGCGATATTTTAGCCACGCGAAAGTAACACCTTTCAAAGTATATGAATTGTATCCAGAATTTGCATTTTTGTCAAAAACACATGACGTTAAAATTCCAAATTTGAACGTCATAATGCTGCAGCGTTAAGTTCTGGCGGGACACGTTTTCAAAATGCTTATATGACAAGTAGCATAATAAAATTGGCTAAAACGTGTGGTGAAAGATTCAAATTTATATTTTAAATGAATTGTTCTAAATGTTATACCACTTTGATTCTGCGTGAGTAGCTGTTTTTGAAAATAATAAATAATCTAGCCTAAATCGAAGTCAAAATAATCATTTTGGCCTTCAACTCCTTGAAAGCAAGAACTGAATATTCTGGCCCCCGTTTACTTAGTATGATATAAAGAAAAATAGATAACTGTATTCTAAAGTGGACGAAAGCAATTTTTCGGAAATAGCTTTTTTTGCTGCACAAAAATTTCCTGTCCCTTTATCTCTACTCCGAATCAAATTTTGATTTCCTTACTGACGTTATTAAACAATAATTTCAAAATATACTAAATGAAGTAAAAGGGACAACAGGAAATATCTATTATGGCTGAAAATTATAATTACATGCCACAATCTGTTGGGGAACTACACAGGAAAACACAAATAAGACAAAAGACAAACGTAAACCACCATAGGAACTTGGGACAGCCGGACTTGGTACCCGCACTAGCAAAAAACCAGCTGGAGAGTTAAACCGGTTTATGGGTATCTGTAAAGAAAAATTGACCATAAGGGTATTAAAATAACATCCGGATTAATTGTTTTTGTTCAGATGCGGATTCTATAAATGTCTGAATCTTTCTATACATAGGATAAGATATCTCAGGGAATACTTTTTGGGGGTTACAAAAATGTATAACATAACCCTTGGTTGCGGATGTGTATAGTATACATTATGTATTTTGTAGCAGTTGATTTCTGCACTTTACGCTGCAACATAATAAAAATGGGGAAAATATCAAATAAATAAATACCGAAGTTACTGTGAATTTAAATTCTGCAAATGCACATTTCGACAACTTATGGCTCTTCAGTGCAGATAAAATCTAAACGTTTGGAAGACCATAAACTCAAAGATGTTTAAAAATTTAAAAACTGATTGAAAACAAATAACCAATATGATCTAAATGTAAAGCCAAAAACAGCTAAGGACAGAGCTTTGCATGAGGGAGATACTCCTTAGTTTTCAACGAAATAAAAAAAAAAGTAGATATTGTAAGGTTTCAAATAGAATCGGCTTTCGGGACAGCACCGAAGTACTGACCACTTGGCTTGTGAATACCCTCGGGGACTTACAGTCCACCAGCAGTGGCATCGACCCAGTGGTAACAAATAAATAAATACCGAAGTTACTGTGAATTTAAATTTTGCGTATGCCCATTTCGACAACTTATGTCTCTTCAGTGCAGATAAAATCTAAACGTTTGGAACACCATGAGACATTCAAAGTGACATTTTTGGAATTTGGTATTTATCTAACTAAACAGGTTTCCATAATTACAAACACAAATGCACAACGTGTATACTAGGAGGATAAACATTTGATTTGGGTGATAAAGGGTAAGGGTTGGCGGTGTATTTAAGAATTGATTGCATTATTTTGATGTTTCATTGGGCTATGAAAGTGTTGACCGGGCGCACATTTTTAATAAAGCGATGTAGCGCTTCATGTTGAAAATGTGCGCCCGGTCAACACTTTCATAATCCTTATGAAACTTCAAAATAATGCATTCAATTCTTATAATTACATTTTAAGGCCAAATTATAAAAAAAAAACAAATTTATTTAAAGGTAGTACACCATGTACATTGGGATTCTAATTTTACAAATTCATCCGCCACGTTGTTATCGTGGTCAAATGTGTTTCAAGGGAATTGCAACATCACATTGATATGCCACGGGAGCAATGTTCACCGATTAAATTGACGGAAGTTAACTGAATATGTGTTGTGTACAAGTTGTAATTTTGTACAAATTATAATTTGTACAAAAATTTTGTACAAATTATAATTTGTATGTTGGTTTTGTACAAATTTTAATTTGTACAAAAATAGCCTGTACAAATTATAATTTGTACAAAAATAGAGCAAAAATAACTTTCAACTTGTACAAAATCGCCTTACTGCAAAACATAACATTCTAATTGTTCCTATTGATCTATGTGATAAATTACCCAGGGGTGATTAATACAAATTTGTTAATCCTTGAACTGTTGTTAAAAGATATCTTGTTGGACATTTTAAAAGTTCTTTCTAACAAGCAGAAAAAGGAGGTTTAGTTTCCACATTCTTGTATGACAATGGTTGATCAAGAGGACAATTTTTTCCAAGAGATTCTAGAGTTATCTAGTAACAACACATCTCAACATAATGTCCTTTTTACAAAACAAAACTTGAAGAATTAACAAAAAAAGTGATTAATGCAAAGACTATTAGTCCAAAAACTGACCATGATATATACCTTTTAAAGAATTATGATGTTGTGCACGTTGCTGGTATTGAGATTCTTGTGCGAAGACAGGAGAATGGAAGGTTTAATTATTTTATAATCAGCCGTTGGTATTACTCAAAACCTAGAGTCCGATAAATCCACCAAACGTCTTCACCGATCTGATAATGACTCTGAAATTTGAGACTTTGCCATCACAGATTTAAGAGATTCAATAAGCCCTAAATAGCTCATTTGTTACTTTTTAGCTCACCTGGCCTAAAGGCCATGTGAGCTTTTGCCATCACTTGGCGTCAGTCGTCCGTCCGTCCGTCGTCCGTCCGTCCGTCCGTCCGTAAACTTTTCACATTTTGGCTATCTCCTCTGAAACCACTGAACCAATTTCAACGAAACTTTACAGGAATGAGGCATGGAAGGTCCTTTATTTAGTTTGCCGAAATTTTTCTGATCCGCCAAAAAACATGGCCGCCAGCGCTGAACTTAGATTTAACATTGGACCCTATGGGGAAAAACATATATTTGCTATCTCCTCTGAAGCTACTGAAGCAAATTGAACTAAACTTTACAGGAATGATGTATGGAAGGTCCTTTACTTAGTTTGCCGAAATTTTTTCGATCCGTTAAAAAACATGGCTGCCAGCGCAGAACATAGTTTAACATGTGACCCTATGGGAAAAGCATATATTTGCTATCTCCTCTGATGTTACTGAAGCAAATTGAACCAAACTCTACAGGAATGATGTATGGAAGGTCTTTTATTGAGATTGCCGAAATTTTTCCGATTTCGTTAAAAACATGGCTGTCAGCGCAGAACATAGTCTAACATGGGACCCTAAGGGAAAAGCATCTATTTGCTATCTCCTGACGCTACTGAAGCAAATTCAACCAATCTTTACAGTAAGGATGTATGGAAGGTACTTTGATCTGACAAAAAAGATGGCCTCCAGTGCAGAACATATTTTAACATTAGAGCCAGGAATGAGATAACCATTTTTATAATCATCATCTCTGAAATGTATAGAAGGTCCTTTGCAAAAATTATTCATTTCAAAAGGATCAGACAAAAAACATGGGTGCTAATGAAGAACATAGCTAAACATTTGACCCCATTAGTAAGGAAACATCTTGTTTAGTAATGTATGGCGTAGAAGCATTTTGCCAGAAAAGCGATACAGGCTCAGTCTCTTAGCCTCTAGTTTAATTATTATTCAAAACTTAATTCTGAAATGATTTCTAATACTCCTATTTCTCCACGCGAGGCAGTTAGAAAACTGTCTAAAACTGGAGGACAAGAATTTCTTTCTTGCAAATGTTAAAGTGGTTGTACAACTTCCAAATGCAAATGCCGGAAATCAAATGTTTTGTGTAATTCCCGTTGCCATGGATCATTGACCTGCTCAAACAAATGAATATTTGATTATTTTTTAGAAAGATGGAATTTGTAAATAATACCTGTTGTTTTTGTAAGACATGAAATTTGTAAAAAAAAATCAAGCTGTATTGTAGTTTTCTCTAAAGATATAGTTAACAAGTAAAAAATTTCATCAATTCAGTTATTTTGGTATTAAGTTATCTGTGTTAATTAAATGACCAAATCTTGTACAAGTTCAAAGTGTTTTTTGCTCTATTTTTGTACAAATTATTATTTGTATAGGCAATTTTTGTTCAAATTACAATTTATACAAAACCAACATACAAATTAATTTGTACAAAATTTTTGTACAAATTATAATTTGTACAAAATTACAACTTGTACACAACATATGCATTAAATGCAATTATTTTAGATTGAAAAAAGATGAAAATAAATAATCTTTTCCTGCATCTCCGTAAAAATATGTTTAAACATGTAATAAAATAATAAAAAAGTGAAAAATATCACATGAAAATAACGTTTAAATAGATGTTTTGGAATTGTCTTAAATTTAACAACACAGGTTCCCATGATTACGAATACAAATACACAACGCGTGAATTGATCCGGCCGATACCTCCTAAAATAGAAAAAGTTCCTTGTAGTATAGATAAAGATACAAATCAATATTTTTGTCAACACCTCCTTGAAAACTTGAAAAAAAATTCTGGAGTTCGGTCGTATGATAAATAGAATAAAAGTATTCTTGCCCTTAACTGGATGAAAACTAATTTTTGAAAATAAATATTCTGGCTCGACAAATCTTTCCACCACCCCCCCCCCCTTCCTTACTCAGAATCAAAAGGTGATTCCCGAACTGACGTAATATAGAATTCATTTAAAATATATTGAACCTTGCAAGAAAAATCGACCATGGGTTATTAATATTCCCGTGACTAATTAACACGTTCGGATTCTATAAATATTCGGATTCGGCTTGTCTCTATACATAGATTAAAATCATTATATGACACACTTTAAGGGAGAACTTTCTAGGGAAGTCACAAAAATGTATTACATAACAGTTGGTTACGTATGTGTTTAGCGCATTTTGTTCCAATTATCATGAAGTTAAACTAGTTAAAATCACATTCAGTGCTTCTCTACATGAACATCGTTCCTGCTAAATACCGCATTGACTTCTTTATATTATTCCGTAATTGAAAATACCAGTATTATCTTTTGGATATTGTTTTGTCATTATTAATTTCAGTATTAACTTTTGAATGTAGTTCCGTGACTGATTAATTCAGTATTACCTTCTTGACATTGTTCCTTGACTGTTTCGTTCAGTATTGACTTCTTGATATTATTCTTGGCTTGTTGGCTCAGTATTCACTTTTTGATATTGTTCCTTGCCTAGTTAGTTCATTATTAATTGCTTGATATTGTTCCTTGCCTAGTTAGTTCATTATTAACTACTTGATATTGTTCCTTAACTGGTTACTTCAATTTTTACTTCTTGATATTGTTTCCTGGCTTGTTAGTTCAGTATTGACCTCTTCGAGTGGTCTCGCCGTCGTGTTTCAAGTCATGTTTTGTCTTTTCAATACCGTCTAATTTCAATTATATATTGTTCCAATTCATGTAGACTAAGCAAAGTATATTGTTATGCTACAAAACTGTCCTCCGCAAAATCAATTCATTCCAATGTCCGGTGTGGGAGATATAAAGAGTTTACCATCCGTTGAAAACAAGACAAGGAAATCTCGCACTCAAAATGGTAAGATTTCTAGTCTCCAACGAAGCTCGTTGGTTTAATTTAACACTGTATTCACTCTAAACTTTACCAACATTCACATAAAAATATCGTCCGCCTTCTTCTTTTTACTAAAGAGGTTTCGTTCCTTTTTAGAACGTCAAAAATATGTAATTTGTGCATTTGTGTGCGAGCGAAGCATACTTTAAAAGGAGATTTTTTTCGTATTTTCCTATAAATTTTACTTCAGATACAATTATATAACAATTAAGTAACATGTGAACTAAATGCACTTATATTTGTCGAATAAAAACCCTAAAGCAAAATACTTTAATATCTGCACGTGATGTTTTCGTTTGAACTAGTGTAAGAAAAGGAAATGTCACACCACTAAAAATAGAAACTGTTGTGTATCAAAGTCTTGCACCATGAAATCAATTTATTTTATTGTCCAATGTGCGTATCCTAATACATGCACTTGTGGTAATGATATTTATTTTGCGCTCACATAGCTCGAGTAGAATGCCAATTTACAAAGAAAGGACATGGAGTAAATACACATTAGAAAAAGTCTGTACCAATACGTAGTAAAATTAGCAAAGTCCTTCATCTTGAAGTCAACATGAGGTCTACAACAATGTGATTCGCTTATACCTCATAGTTATTTCAAGACGACCCATAGCACTGGATTAAGTGGAATTCATTGTTAAGAGGGTCTGTAAGTCTCGTCATGTGACACCGAGATTTCACGATAAAGTTGAATTTGAAAAAGTTTCCCGCAAAAATATGAGGTTACTAGATTATGACGTTTAGTCTTTTTTGCTTTAAACGTCATATACTTCTGGGTACAAGTTATGGTCCCGGAAGTTCCAAAATGGAACGAGACTTACAGACCCTATTGTTGATCAACATTTCATCCATATTCTTCATTATCCGTGGATGCAGGGTCGTCAGCCAACTTGAATTGGCGAAGTATTTTTACAAACATCCGTTGCCCGACAAAACACTCATACAAGACAATCACAACATACAAAAAAATCTCAGGGCAATTCTTGCCAATTGCAAGAAAACTTGGCATATTAATATAGTGAGATGTGGGAATTATTGATAGAATGCTCTGAATTACATAAGAAATCACAAACATTAAAATCCTGAAAATATAATACTGTATCCAAAATAAATATTCTCTCAAGAATATGTAAACCATAACTGAAATATATATAGAGCAAAGCTTTAATCGTGCCATTTCACCATTTTATAGTATCTGACTTCATTGACTTTGAAGGACATTGAAACACGCCTTTTAAAATAGTGTTTATTTAGTAAGTATTGAAGGGAAAGAAGATATCGAAATGGCCAAACAGAAAATTAATCTACTAAACTTTCGGTAAAGCTTTTTATTTAAACTTTGAGGAAGGGCAGTTATGGCCGTGTTTTTCGTATGTGTATCCTGTCTCAAATCTTCTGGTCTTCTCATTTTAACCATATTTTTGTCGTTTGATTTAATCTTTCGGAATTGCTCTTTCGGAATTCTGTTCTAATTTGTACACTTAACTCTGCGTAAATGGACAGTAACATGATTAAAATGCTAGAAAGACCATATGAAAATTTCAAATTGATACTTGTCGAATTGTTTAAAATTTAACCCCGCAATTACAAAGGAAAGATAACAGTAAAAACCTACAATGGCCGAAAATTACAATCACTATTCACAAGTGAACTGCACTTGAATAACACATTACAGACCAGAGACAAATATCAATTAGGTTCGAAACTCTGGATAGCCGGAGTAAGTACCGGCGCTAGCAAAAGGTAGCGGTCAGGTTAAACCGAATTATGGGTACTAAAACCCACCCTTTCTCTATCCCGTTTCCCTATAGTATAACAAACATTCTATTCGAATAAAACCTTGGTAGACCACTAACTCTAAGACAATTATTTTGAAGAAAAAAAATATTATGACAATTTAGAAAGATGGGTCAACGACTGCTCGCGGCTGAACTGCCGAATAGGTCAATGAGCCTAGTCTCCTGATAAAACATTGTCGTAGTACGAAATACCCATGATTACTAACACAATAGAACAACGCATTTTCTAAATGGGCAACCATTTGATTCGAGTTGGATAGATTTGGGATAGGGTGCTTGTCAGTTTTGTAAATAAATAATGTTCTGGTTTGAATAAAGATATTCTTGCCTACAACTCCTTGAAATTAACAAAAAATCTGGCCAACAGTATCATTTATTTAGCAAAAAGAATAAACAGAAGTCTTGTCCTTAAGTGAATGAAAACATTTTTTGTAAATGAATATCCCCATTCTTGTCTGATTCCAACGGTCATCCCCAAACTGACGTAATTTAACCTTCATTTCATTTTGAAATATCTTGAACCTGTAAAGAAAAATCGACCATGGGTGATAAATAACATCAAGACTAATTTTCTTTGATCATGAAATATGTTTGAATTCTATAAATATTCGGGTAGTTTTATATATAGATTAAAATCATAATATGACACACATTATGGGAGAACTTTCTTTAGGAGTTACAAAAATGTATTACATAACTGTTGGTTATGTATGTGTTTATCGTATATTTTCGCAATTAATATAAGAAAGTTTAACAAGTTACAAGTACATTCAGAGCTGCTCTAGATAAGTATCGTTACGAAATTGACTTCTATTTATTGTTCCGCAATTGAAAGTATCAGTGTTATCTTTTGGATATTATTTCGTAACTGTAAATTTCAGTATTAATGTTTGAATATTGTTCCTTGACTTGTTAGTTCAGTATTGACTATTTAAGGATGTTTGCTGGTCATGTCTATGTATTTCTGCAAGATTTTTGGACTTCTCTGGTTTTATCTATTTGAAAGCTTGATAAATGTTTGCTTGGTGGCCCATAATTTTTCCATAATTTCATTTTATACAACTTTTCGAGCATTCTAATAAAATTATTCACTTGGTGTTATTTAGTCACATTCATTATTGGATAAACATTACTCATGTTAAACCAACGAAAAATGAAGAGGATTTCGACTTCCTTATTTTTTTTTAACTCTTGTATATTAATATTATTTCCGGAACCTATCATTTTTTTTAGATCAACTTATTTCTCTTTCAATTTTCTACCAAAAATCGCAATTAATTGAAATCCTTGTTATTTTAAAACTCACAAGCGAACATCCATAATGTGGAACCGTGACTGGTCGGTTCAGTATTGGCGTCTTTACTTGTTGTTGTTCTTTAATTTTTGAGTTCAGTATTGACTTCTTGATATTGTTCCTTGACTTCTCTTGTAAGATCAGTATTAACTTTTATATTGCACCTTAGTGGTTAGTTCAGTACTACCTTTTGATTATTGTTCCTTGACTGGTTAGTTCAGTATTAACTTCTTGATATTGTTCCTTAATTGGTTAGTTCAGTATTGACTTCTTGGCATTGTCTTTGACTGGTTAGTTCAGTATTAACTTCTTGATATTGTTAATTGATTGGTTAGTTCTGTACTAACTTATAGATACTGTACCTTGACTGGATAGTTTAGTATTGACTTCTTGACATTGTCTTTGACTGGTTAATTCAGTATTGACTTCTTGATATTGTTCGTAGACTGATTTGTTCAGTATTGACTTCTTGATATTGTTCGTAGACTTATTAGTTCAGCTTTGATTTTTTGATATTGCTCCTTATCTGGTCAATTCTTTATTCACTTCTGATATCATTTCTTGACTTGTTAGTTCAATATTGACTCTTCGGAATGGTCTTGTCGTTGTGTTTCAATGCATATTTTGTGTTTCCAGTGCTTTCAACACTCTTTTTAATGGAGTACAGGTAACTAGATTTAAAATTCTGACCTTTTGTTTTGAAGAACTTTGCTAATAGAACAACGAGAAAAAATTTGAAAATCCATATGATTTTTTTAGATATTAGAAGTGAAAATTTTGGCGGGAAACAATTCTCTCTAGAGTTCTCCTTCAATTTCCATCACCTGTTTATGTCTTAAAATATTTGAAAATATAATTGGAAGCTTATTTTATACATTGTCAATTGATATTGTTCGTAGACTGAATTTTAGTTCAATATTGACTCTTCGGAATGGTCTTGTCGTTGTGTTTCAATTCATTGAAACTTGCAATATCTAAATTTTACAAAATTGTGTTTAAAACTAAGGAGTATCTCCCTCATGCATAGCTCTGTCCTTGGCTGGATTTTGACTTTTCTATTTAGATCCTTTTGGTTATTTGTTCTCTATCAGCTTTTACACGTTTTTCAGTTAATGGACTTCCAAATGTTTTAGAATGATCTGCACTGATGAGACATAAATTGTCGAAATACGCATATGCAGAAAATAAATTAACAGTAACTTCGGTATTTTGTTATTTTATACATCTTAAGGTGACATTTGATCTAGGAAAAATGTGCAAAAAGTTTCACCCTTTTTGAATGGATAAATCCCGAGGATATAGAATGCTTCTGAAATCTAACGCTCATACTACCTTAATACTATTCAACTATATACTGTTCCAATTAATGTACACTAAGCAAAATATATTGTTATGATACAAAGTTTGGCTGTGCAAAATCAATTCATGCCAAAGAGTATACCACCAGTTGAATGCAAGATAATGAAATCTCGGACACCAAAGGATAAGATTTCTAGTCTCTAACGAAGCTTGTTGAGTCCGAACTGCTTGCAATCTTACTCGAGGGTTTCTGATATTTTCTTGTTATGGACTTCACTGGTATTTGATTTGAATTGGCGATGTATTCTCTCTTGTATGCCATCACAAACATAGAAATATCGTCCACATTCTTCTGTTAACTAAAGGGGATCCGTCCCTTTTCAGAACGTTATATAATCTGTAATTTATGCCCCATTGTGGCATACTTTAACGAGAGATGTTTTGTCGTTTTTCCTAAAAATTTTACTTCAAATATAAAAACATAGCTCTACCGTAACTAAATACACTTATGATCACCAACATTTGTCAACAAAAGACCCTACTGCAAAAAACTTCAATATTAGTCGGTGAACTGCACGTTATTTATTCTCTTGAACTACTGCAAGAAAAGGAAATTTCAAATCAAAACTGTCGTATATCAAAAAGAGAAAGGAAAATACTGCATCGCGAAATCAATGAATTCTATTATCCAAGTATATCCTTATACATACATTTGTGGGAATATTTATGATATCTTCCAGCAGATTGCCAATTAACAATGAAGGATTATGGAGTGGATTGACATTAGAAAAACAAGCAACGCCCCTCATCTTAAATTCACCATGAGGTATACAACAATGCGATTTGCTAATGCCTCATAGTTAGTTCAAGACTTCCCCTAGCAACGGATTGAGCAAAATAAATTGTTAGTTGTCTAGCAACGCTACCTCCATATTCTTTGTTATCCATGGATGTAGGGTCGTTAGCAAACATAAAATCAATCGGCGAATCGCTGTCATTCGTTTCCCGACAAAATACTCACAGAAGACAACAACAACATATCAACAATTACAGGGCACTCATCGAGTCCATTGCAAGAAAGGTCAATCCAAAACGAATAATCCAAGGACAATTGCAATATCGGAAACAACAATGAAACATAGAAACAACTTAGCATAATAAAATAGTGAAATGTGGGAATAATTAACAAAATTGTCTTAATTACATCACCATCTTGTGGACCGCAATGGAATATCTGTTTCCCACATGACAACAGATCTTTCCCTTTAAAGCTTAATTGTTGTTTCCTCTACCGGATTTGACTTTACTACCGGATTTTACATGTTCAACACGGCGGGTGTCTTATAAGAAGCAGGAGATGCTAACTCTACCGGTGCACCTGATCTCACCCATGGTTTTTTATTGGGTCCGTGTTGTTCATCTTTGTGTGTGTGTGTGTGTGTCTTCATTTTTCTTTTCTGTGCCGTACCCATGTTGTGTCTCTGTTTTCCCCCTTTTTTGTTTCTGGTGTTGCCATTGTCCTTGGATAGTTCGCTTTTGGATTGACGGTTCGGTTCTCACTTAATTTAAATGCTAAATTTCTGAACATATAATACAGTATCCGAAAGAAATATACTTTCAGGAACATGTACACCATAACTGAAATATATCGAGCGCAAATCGTTAATCTGGCTATTTCACCATTTATTAGCATCTGATTTCATCGACTTTGAAGAACATTGAAACACAACTTTTAAGATAATATTTATTTTCTATGTTTTGGAGGGAGAGAGGGTATAGGAATGGCCAAACGGAAACTAAATCTACTGACCTTTATGCTATGGTCTTCCAAATTATTAGATTTTATCTGCACTGAAGACACGTACATAAATTGTCGAAATGACCATATGTAGAAATTAAAAATTTACAGAGAGCTCGGTATATAGTTATTTGTTACCACAGGGCCGATGCCTCTGTTGGTGGACTGTAAGTCTCCGAGCGTATTCACCAGCCCGGTAGTGAGTACTTCGATGCTGATTCGAAGGCCGATCTTGTATGGAAACTTGTAATATTATATCTAAATTTCTGTAAATTGTGTTGAAACTAAGTGTATCTCTCTCATGCAAAGCTACGGCTTTTTATTTAGATCATATTTGTTATTTGTTCTCTATCAGCTTTTAAACATCTTTGAGTCTATGGTTTTCCAAATCTTTATATTTTATGAGCACTGAAGAGACAAAAGGTGTCGAAATGGCCAAGTGAAGAAATTAAATTTACAGTGAGTTCGGTATTTAGTTATTCGGTATAGTTTTTTATTCAAACTTTGAAAAAGTGTAGTTATGTCCGGGCTTTTTCGTATATGTATCCTGTCTCAAGTCTTCTGATCTTCTCATTTTTTACAATTTATTTCTCCTATGATTTAATTAGTCTAATTTCACTTTGCTTCTTCGGTAGTCAACATGTTTTGTTTTCTACACTGAACCTCCTTCGGTATTCTACATGTTTTGATTTCTACATTTAACCTCCTTAGGTAGTCTACATGTTTTGATTTCTACACTTAACCTCCTTCGGTAGTCTACACGTTTTGATTTGTCTACACTTAACCTCCTTCAGTATTCTGTTGATTTGATTTCTACACTTAACTGTGCTTAAATGGGCAGTAACATAATGAAAATATGAAAAATACCACATGGAACATTAAAATTGATACTTGTGGAATTGTTTTAAATCTAATTAATGAAGAAAAGATAATAGGAAACTGACAACTGCCGAAAAATGCCATCACATGCTACAATCGATCGAGGAACTGCACAAGAAAAACCTGGATTTGGTACTGGCACTAGCAAGAGCTAGTGGAAGGGTTTAACCAGTTTATGGGTACCCAAACCTCCCCTTTCTCTAACCCGTTTCCCTATAAAAATAAGACCTAACACAGGTAGACTACTAACTCCATGACCACAATCTTAGAAAGGAAAGAATAAGACAAAACGTAGTTTAGAAAAATGGGGCAAAAAGTGCTCGCCTCAAAACTGCCGGCTTCCTCGAGGAGTCTAGTCTGCTAACACCATAAAAGCAATGATTACCAACACAATAGAAAACGAGCTTTCTAAATGGGCGAACATTTGATGCGGGTGTTGTAAACTGAATCTACTGAACATTCAGTTTCGTTTTTTATTCAAACTTTGAGAGAGGGAAGTCATGCTCATGTTTTTCGTATGTGTAGCGTATTTCAAGTCTTCTGGTCTTGTCATTTTTGCCATATCTCTTGTCTTTGATTTAAACAATCCACTTAAGCTTTGTAGATGTTGATTTCTAAACTTCATTTATAGGTCAGTAATATAATAAAATTTATAATTTATAATTTATAATAAAATTCGACAAATACTACATGAAACATTTAAACTGATACTTGCGGAATTGTTTTAAATTTAACACCACAAAGTCCTCGAGATTACGTACCGACACAATAAAACAACGCGCTTGTAAATGTACGACCATTTGATTCGGGTGTAGGATGGAGAGAGGGGGCTTTCAGTTTCTGTAAAGAAATATTCCGATAGGTATAAAGATACAAATCAATATTCTCGCCAACACCTCCTTGAAAATGCAAAAAATATATTCTAGCGACAAATTCTGTTGAATGATAAAGAGAATAAAAATAATTCTTGCCCATAATTGGATGAAACACATCTTTAAAAATAAATATTCAAACTTGACAACTTTTCCACCATCCCCCCACTCTTGTCAGATTCAAAAGGTGATCCCCGAACTGACGTAATTTAACCTTCATTTAATTTAAAAATATATTGAACCTGTAAGGAAAAATCGACCATGTAGCTTTAAATAGTCGGAACTAATTGTTTTTGTTCAGGTGAACACGCTAGGATTCTCTATATGTCCGGCTAGTCTCTATACATAGAATAAAATCATTACCTGACACACTTTAAGGGAGAACTTTCTAGGGGAGTCACAAAAATGTATAACATAACCGTTGGTAACGGCTTTGTTTAGCGTATTTTGTCGCAATTTATATAATAAATTTAAGCAAGTTACAAGTAAATTCAGAACGGTCTTTTAGATCGTTTCCGCAAAGTTTAAAACTGATTGCTGGATATTTTTCTATGACTGAAAATACCAGTACTACCTTTAGGATATTGTTTCGTTACTGCTAAGTTCAGTATTAACTTTTGAATATTTTTCCGTAACTGGTAACTTTGGAGATTGTTTCCTGACTGGTTAGTTCAGTATTTAAAATATTGCTTTTGCTTGAATAAACGATGAAGGGATATAAAGTAAATGCAAATGAGACTGAGACAAAGTCTTCACAAATTCATGGTAAAACAAGCTATTGAACAATGCTTTTATTGTTCTTCAACTTGAAGTCACCATTAGGCCTTAAGGTGGGACGATACTAAATTCTTAAAATATTTTGCCTATTGTTAGATCTTGAAATGTTTAATTAAATATCTAATTTTTAAAAGGGATCACCGTTTACTTTTTATAAGTTTCTCGGCTTGAAATTAAGAGAAATAATCCTAGTTTTACTTAGAATAATGGTAAAATCAGACGATTTTTTATATGAATTGGCTTGTCAAGTACGTATAGACATCTGTAACACATTTTTTTCTGGTCAAAAACTAACACAATATTCCCGAGTAAATAAGTTGTCTTTTGATGCGTAAAAAGATAGGTTCCACCGTTCACTTAAGTGAGTTATGAAACGTTAAAATTTGTTTTTTTAAGCAAAAAGACGGGTTTTTTTCTTCAGAACGTCACGTCAAATAGCATAACGTCGTATAAAAGTGATTACGTTTTCTGTTAGTCAAGATTTTGGACTGAATATGATTGAATATTGAAGAGGAAAAATAGATAATAGAACATAATAGATATTCATTTAGCAAAGTATGCAAATAGTCGTTGAACTATCTTCTGTTTTGTGACTCTTGGTTTTCCGTCTATCTCCACTTTCAAGATGACGTATAGTCAAACAAATATTTGAGTACCAGTGGGGCATTCAAAGATCGTAAGTACGAAGAGTATAAGACAAAAACCAGTAGCCATTTATGAAAAAAGAATTAGGGCAACATACAGCTTAAGCAAAACAGAAAAAAATAAAGATACACACAAAACAACTAATTATATAAATGTTACTTAGGAAGAGAATATAATCACGAGCTTTAGACTGCATAAGGGATCATGCCAGAGCCGTAGTACTTATCAAAAGTCGTTCTCAGCGTATTTTCATACAATATATCTTCCGCTTGGGTAATATATATGTTCAATTGTTAAAAAATCCAAGTTTTTGCTTTTTAGTTAAATGCCGTTATAAACTTAAGTACATGTACTTGTTTTGTGATAGTGACTAAACCTTCTTACATTAAAAGGTAATGGTTTGACTCAAATGTTCGTCCGTTCGTCCGTCCGTACGAATTAAAAACACAAGCAAATTCCAACTACTTCAAAAGAATCTAACTTACTATAAGTAGATGTACACATGCATAAATATTTGGTATATACAGAATGGCTGCCATTGCCATGGAAACTGAAAAAAGGCGGGAAAATTCAAAGTACCTCAAATTGTATGAAACTTTACATGAAGGTTGCCTAGCACCAGTAGAAATGATTTTTGTGGCTGCACTTGCCATGGAAACTGAAAAAAAGACGGGAAAATTCAAAGTGCCTCAAATTGGATGAAACTTACAGAAAAACGTTGCCTAGAACCAGTAGAAATGTTTTTTCGGCTCCAAAGTTTCAAAGTTGTTGCCGTTGCCAAGGAAGCTGAAAAAAGTGGGAAAATTAGATGTTCCACAAATTGGATGAAATTGTACAGAAAGGTTGCTTACCTCTCATAGAAATGATTTAAAGGCTCACCACATGGTTGCTGCTTGAAATTTCGAAAGGGAGGTAATTCAACTTTATTTATTTATTTATAATTTTTTTTATTATTATTTTTTTTTTGGGGGGGGAGTATATTATCCTCTCCATACTTGTACTGTGTCCACACTTCTACTGTGTCAACATACACTGAAATTGACACTTACCATATTGATTGAATGTTCATGAGCGGGGGCATAATTGGTTGCCATTCAGGCGACAGCTATAGTCTTTTAATGCTTTAAGCTCCTTCAAACTTTTGTCAATATTGGCTCTTTTCTGAACAAAATTGTGTTTGTACCGTAAAAGGGTCCAACCCCTGGAATCCCTTTTTAGATCCTCCGATACTTATGGCAAAACTTGAATTTTCAATACTTTGCTACAGACACCTTTTATAGTGTTACCAGTTCACTTTTCAAAATGTTCTTTCAGATTGAAGATCTAAGAAATGTTGCATTGCAAATTTCATCTTTACTAGGCTTGCAGGTCAAACTATATATCAAAGGTTATACAATAATTTCGATATTTATACCTTGTTGCTACATGAAATGTTAGTTATTTCCCAGCTTTCAGCCTCTATTTCGACAGTAAGTTATGATATAAAAAAGAAAGGAAATGGGGTAAATGTCAAGGAGACAACATTCCATATCCAGGTTAAAACGACCCAAAACAAAGAATCTAGGGGTCACCGCACGATCTTTCACACAATGAGGAACCTCACACCATATAGCAAGCCTTAAATGGCCTTAAAAAGGTAAAAAACCGGATTCTCCAATTCTTAGGGTGTTAACCCAATTGGTTATAAATACGTATTATTTTTAATCCACACGTTGGTTAAATTTCTGCGTGACGTTTCCCGTAACGTTTCATTTTATTCATAAAGTCTATTGTGACGTCATCGTCACTAGGCTTTCAGATAGCACGGCAAACGTTAACAACCGTGCTGAACCATTGAATATGCACCTGAAACACAGTAAAAGTCATTGGAGAAACAATATATCCTTCCGTTTGCTCGTGGATTACGATATTTCTCCATTCTCGATAGTTAAATTTCTGATTTTAACATGCTCGCTAAAGCTAGCATGTTGAAAATCACAAATTTAACTATCTCGAACTGGAGAAATATCGTAATCCACTTGATCCGGAAGGATATACTATATATCTCTAATTTCTGCCATGTTTTCACGTTTCCTGAACAGTTGGAGAAATCGTTTCTCCTCTGTAGAGAGAATGTTGTTCTCGGCAAGTGATTGGATGAAATTCAATTATGACGTCATATATGTTTGCTGTTTTTCGATTTTACCATTGTGACGTCATGAATAAAGGCGACCATGCCTGATGACGTCACGCTCTAAGAGCACATTTATTACGGATCATCAGAAAAGGGGGGGTTATGTTTTTGTCCAAAATCCCCTTGAAATCATTAGAGAAATAGAATCCACAACCGTATCTCGTGAGAAACGACATTTTTCTACACTCCTGATAGTTAAATTTTCAAATATTTTAAACGCTTGGCAAGCGTATTATGTTATTTAATCAGAGTTAAAAAAAATAAGAACAAATATTTACAAATTATAACTTTAAATATAACACTTTGTACACTCATAGCGGGACATTTTCTAACAAAAATATGAAGCCGAAGTGAAGATAAAGAGACCCCAGTATGCTGAACATCGCTGCAGGTAAAAA
>MJUU01060783.1:291531-306970 GCA_002080025.1 Modiolus philippinarum
AAAATTTATGATTCGCACAGCAAACTTTCAACATTCTAAAACAGAAATACAGGCCTTTATTCACACAAAACAGATATATTGTTGCATACATGATTTTCTTCTTAAAAGTTCTTGGTAATCTCTATGTCATTGGCATACATAAAGAGCTAGGTCCCTTCGGTTGATACTCCTCCTATTCGGAACGTGATTTGACTGAGTACAAAATTAGACACAACACCTGGAACCTTTTTTTATTCCGGGCTTCTATTCTTCGAAGCTGGACTTTGCTAGTAAATCGCGGGTATAAGAAACTAGACAAGTCCTAGAGATTATGTATTTTCACGCTTGCTTATATAAAGTAGCCGCTATTTATTACTATTTTTTTAACAATTTTCTTTATACTGATCTCATATTTTTCCTGTCTTGCACCTCGATGATGTCCATAAGAAATGCAAAGGACAGATATTATACTGTAAGTGAACATTATTACATACGTATTTATTTTTTAAATTCTGTGTGTGCTCGCCATAAAATAATCAAAGTGCGAAGGTACTGAGTCAATTAACGCCGACTGAAATAAATGAGCAAATTACTCCGACAAAAGTGTGTTTGTTATTAATTTGGAGACTATGGTTATCAGAATTACAATTGTGATTTATTACTCTGTATATATATATATTGAATTCATAAATTAAATCATTTTTTCAACAAATTTTTTTCAACAAAACTCTGGAACCATATTCAAGAATGTGTAACGAAACTACATCAATGTGCGGGTCTCAAAATTCTTATCAAAAATTTTTGATTTTTAGTGCCAAAGCTAGCCCTTGAGGGTCGCTTGTATACTTTATTGAAAGGGTTGCTGCTGGTGTTCCAAAACCCTTAAATATTAATGTGATTTCAAAAACCCATACCTATTTATTTATTTTCAACTGCAAAATGTCAAATGTTTCCATCAGCTAATTAGAAATGATCGGAAATGCAGTTCAGTTTCCTTTCTCAAATCTTATAATAATTACATAATCATATTGCCTTTGGTGACTGACATATACTTGTACATGATCAGCAGCTGTGTAAAATGTTGGGGTCTTATCATAAAATTAGTAATGTAATTATAGTTGTCCTTATCATTTATTTATTATCATTTTATATACCATTTTTACTGTACCCCGTTAATGTTAGATGTTTTGTGATTCCTTGTTGACAATATATTACTCTTTTTCATCATTTTTTGTTGAAAATAAATAAACAAAATATCGACATGATGATTACAAACACGGAGTTCAAGACATTATCGTTCACTCATGTTTGGAAGGTCATAGGTCACACATGTATTGAGTCCAATACACATAACAGACGAACGATTACCTAGCAAATAAGATATATTCGGTGATATTGTTTTAATTTGATCTTTATTGAAAACTATTTAACCCATTAGGGTTATAGCAAAGACATTTAAAACAATACATTTAAACAATGATAACAAATATGAACAAAAATGAAAAAGTAAGACAGTATTATTCTGATACTAAAACAGTATGAGGGTCATCTTTCCTCAGTTCTAATGACTGCTGTATATAAGATACCACTGTTTTATTATCATTGGGTGTTGACGGATTAAGAATAAGAACAAGTTTGTCTAATTGGTTTAGTAAATTAAAATGTGTTATATTACACTGATAGTAATCTAAAAATTGCTTTCGACATAGTACACAGTATTCATTGGTGAAATTAATTGATCGTTACTTAAGAATTTTGACCCGTCNTTTTTTCAACAAAATTTTTTCAACAAAACTCTGGAACCATATTCAAGAATGTGTAACGAAACTACATCAATGTGCGGGTCTTCAAATTCTTATCAAAAATTTTTAATTTTTGGTGCCAAAGCTAGCCCTTGAGGGTCGCTTGTATACTTTATTGAAAGGGTTGCTGCTGGTGTTCCAAAACCCTATATTAATGTGATTTCAAAAACCCATACCTATTTATTTATTTTCAACTGCAAAATGTCAAATGTTTCCATCAGCTAATTAGAAATGATCGGAAATGATGCACAGTTCAGTTTCCTTTCTCAAATCTTATAATAATTACATAATCATATTGCTTTTGATGACTGACATATATTTGTACATGATCAGCAGCTGTGTAAAATGTTGGGGTCTTATCATAAAATTAGTAATGTAATTATAATTGTCCTTATCATTTATTAATTATCATTTTATATATCATTTTTACTGTACCCCGTTAATGTTAGATGTTTTGTGATTCCTTGTTGACAATATATTACTCTTTTTCATCATTTTTTGTTGAAAATAAATAAAAAAAATATCGACATGATGATTACAAACACGGAGTTCAAGACATTATCGTTCACTCATGTTTGGAAGGTCATAGGTCACACATGTATTGAGTCCAATACACATAACAGACGAACGATTACCTAGCAAATAAGATAGATTCGGTGATATTGTTTTAAATGTTAATAGTACACAGTATTCATTGATGAAATTAATTGATCGTTACTTAAGAATTTTGACCCGTCGATCAAAGAGGCTGATTCTACATAAATAAATGTCTGATCAGCGAATTATACTGCGGATTAATTTCACATTAAGCGTAAGAAATGCGCAATGAGGTTTTCTCCTTTTTATGTGACTACTAAGTCAATCTCGAGCTGCGCGCGCAGCTCGTTAATTGACAATAATGTTATCACTGTTGGCTGTCGTTGACTATCTCACAAACTAAATCAGGAAATGCATATTTAATTAATTAATGGACCCCATATATACGCCTCAATCATTATGTGACTACGATATTCCTTTGTAGTTTCTCAAACGGATACGACTCATGGTGGATATAAATGCTGTTTATTACTTGTCAACACGAAGAAATGCCAGACATATTTCCACAATTATAGACACTTTCCGCTAAACTTTAACAGTTCCCCTTTGTACTGTGTCCGACATGCAAGTCTGTCACATGAAACGACGTGGGGGGGGGGGGTGCATTTTCGAGACTTGCGTTTTTATCTTTCAGAATTCGGGATACCCCTTTATTTAAGTCAAGAAATCGGGATGGAAACTCCATCAGGATACGGGAGAGTCATGTTTTTATGCACGGATATGTCTTGATGAAGTTTACTGGGACTGGCAAAAAATTGTGTATACCTGTACGTAAGACGTTTTGAACGTTCATCGAGACCACTTCCGGGACACCAAAATTGTCTCTAATTAACTCCGAAAGGCTTATATTAAAGTAGGGAAAACGGGATGGAATGCCCTCGAAACGGAAAATTCATGCTTTTAATCACTGGAAATCGGAAATTTTATGTTGGACAAAAAATATTTTATTTCATATAAACCTTCTTTTATCAATTATTTTTTTCCCAAAGTAGATATAACTGAAAATTGTGTACTCCAAGAAAAAACAATATGATACTTGGTTCTACGAGGATTCGAAAAAGGCTGTTGTTGTCCAATATTATTGTTATTATTGAAATTTGGCTATTTGGAAATTGAGATGTGAAATAAAATTCGAAAATATTAGTGTAAGCTTTTTTGAAATTAAAAGATTTTTTTTAACGAATTAAAGAAGAACAACAATAAAAGCGTTGTTCCATTGCTTAGTATTATCATGCATTTGTAGAGCATTTGTCTCATTTAAATTCCCTCCATATCCCTTCATTGCTAACCTTAATATTGAACTGCAGATAAAGAATAAATCCAAATATGACATATATAATTATATCAAAGATTATTTTATCAAAGATGAATTTGTTATTATTAATTCTTAAATAATTTTTGGTAGTTATCTTGTGTGAGTAGAAGTAATTATTTTTATAATGGTAACAGTTGTTATTCTTGCGTATTTGATAGAGTGAATCATAGAGTGTATTTTATTATATGAGACCCTGTCAGTGGTAGGCTTGGCCAATGACAGAAATGTAACAGGCAAGATTAGAAATAAAGAAAAAAAATAACTAGTAGAAATACCTAACCATCTAGTAAAAATACAAATAACTAAATAACTAAGAGAAATAAATGCTAGTAACTAAAGTACAAACAGACAATGACAGGATATGGAGTACAGTGGGATGCAGACATAACCTCTCATAAAGGTAACTTGAAGCAGTCATAAAAGCTCCTCTAGTTAACTTAGAACATGTATCAAGCCTGCTCTAGAACTGTTCTAAGTCTGCTACCGCTCTGACCAGTCATGGTCACAGCTAGAATCTTGACCATTCTCGTCAGAGCCCTGACTGCTCTGACCTGTTCTAGCCATGACTGCTCTGACATGTTCTAGCCATGACTTGTCTAACCTATTCTAGCCATAACTGCTCTGACCTATTCTAGCCATGACTGCTCCGACCTATTCTAGCCTTGACTGCTTTGACTTGTTAAGCCATGACTGCTCTTAACTGTTCTAGCCATGACTGCTCTGACTTGTTCTAGCCACGACTGTTCTGTCCTGTTCTGGCCATGACTACTCTGACCTATTCTAGTCATGACAGCTTTAGCTGATCCGCTCTCTCGTACCTGCTCTTGCAAGAAACCTGAAAATTCTTATAAAAATTTCGTATCGTTCATCAAATGAAGCAATTTATAGATTAGCTAGAATTTTCGTCATTCAAAGCCGTGAGTTTACCCAAAATAGAACAAAGTACACATTTTCTTTTTTATTTCCGACACAAATAATATACAAACTTTAAAGCGGATCCAGGGGTGGCACTCTCCGTTTTCCTTAACTTCCATTGATTTCACTCGGAATTAAGGCAAACATTAATTGACAGAACGTGCAAAATTTTATACCGAAATGTAACGTAAATATAATAAAACTGGGACTATATTGGTTTGTAGTTATTCTGCCTATCTGTATTTGTGTTCAATATAATGAAAGAAATTTGTCTGGAAATTATGACAAAAGAGACTTTTTCTGTATTCGAAATAATATCAATGCCCGAAATAATGAAACTTCCTTTCATTTGACTTAAACATATAATAAAGACTCTTATATATTATCTATACCATCAGTAATGAAAATCCCTGTAATTTGACTAAAAATATATGATAAAAGGTACTTTTTTTATTCGATACAATATCAATGCCCGTAATCATGAAACTTCTTGCAATTTGACGAAAAACATATGACAAACGGTACTTTTTTTATTCGATACAATATCCATGCCCGCAATGATGAACTTCTTGCAATCTGACAAAGAATATATGACAAAAGGGACTTTTTCTTTATTCGATAAAATATCGAAGCCCGCAATGATGAAAAAATAGAAAAAAGAAGGGAAACGGGGAATGTGTCAAAGAGACAACGACCCAAAGGGGAGCAATAACAACTCAAAGCCACCATAAGATCTTCAATGAACGGTGAGAAAACCCCACACCCAACGGCAGGTCGGAGTCGGCCCCTGAATAAAGAGTAATCAAGTTCTGCGAAATATACATCATCCTAGACTCCTATAGACATAAAGTAAACTAACTAGAAAAAAGACAAGACACACAAAGGCTTAATAAATTTCCTGGCTTAGGACAGGCGCAAACCTGCTGCGGCGGGGTTAAACTAGTTTTATTGGGCCCAAACCTTCCCCTATAGCCAATGTGATAAATCAAAAAGCAATCGTAACAACAGTAAAATTCAGTTGGCAACAGGACTGAATCAATTGTGAAAAATGAAACTGAAAGAACTACATATACGGACATAAACATGAAATCACAAGAGACTACTAGCAGTTAACTTACATGCCAGCTCCAAACCCATTACCAACTGACAAAGCAAGTTATGTACACTCAGTATACAGAATGATGAAACTATTTGCAATATGACTAAAAATATATGACAAGAGGGACTTTTTCTCTTTTCCATATAATATCGATGCACGCAATAATGAAAAATCAAGTTATTTGACTAAAAACGTATGACAGAAGGGACTTTTTCTTTCAAATCGACGCCTGCAATAATGAATTTTCTTGAAATTTGACTAAAACATATGACAAAGGGGACTTTTCTTTGTCGATCCCTGAAATAATGAAACTTACTTTGATTTGACTAAAAACTTATGACAAAAGGGACTTTTTCTTTATTCGATATTATATTGATGAGCACAATTATATAATGAAATTTCCTGTAATTTGACTAAAAACATATGACTGAATGGACTTTTTCTTTATTCGATACAATATCCATGCCCGCAATTATGATTTTTTCTTGAAATTTGACTATACACACGTATATGACAAAAGAGACTTTTTCTAAATTCGACACAATATCGATGCCCGCAGTGATGTAACTTCTTGCAATTTGAGTAAAAATATAAGACAAAGGGGACTTTTTCTTCATTCGATACAATATCCATACCCGCAATAATGAAACTTTTTGCAATTTGACTAAAATATATGACAAAAGGGACTTTTTCTTTATTCGATAAAACATCAATGTTGAAACTTCTTGCAATTAGAGTAAAAATATATCTGAAAAGGGACTCTTTCTTCATTCGATATTGTTTCGATGAGCGCAGTGATTAAATTTCCTGTAATTTAACTAAAAACACATGACAATAGGTACTTTTTCTTTATTCGATACAAAATCCATGAACGCAATCATGAAACTTATGGAAATTTGACTAAAAAATATGACCGAAGGAACTTTTTTCTTCATTCGATACAATATCTATGCCCACAATGATGAAACTTATTGCAATTTGAGTAAAAATATATAACCTAAGAAACTTTTTCTTGATTCGATATAATATCGATACCCGCAATAATGAAACTTATTGTAATTTGAATAAACACATATGACAAAAATGATTTTTTTTCTTTATTCAATATAACATTGATGCCTTCTTGTAATTTGACTTAAAACATATATAACTATTCACAGATACATGTATTGATCAGTCCCTTTGGATTAAGTTGGGTCATGTTTAAGTATCTTTGGATAAATTAGGTCTCATTTCGGGTAGGAGTTTTGAACCTTAAGACCCACCCCGTCAATTTATCTTCAGTCAAGATTCTTCACGTCCGCAACCACCCTAAGTGGAAAGGTTACTGTACGGATATAATTTATCACTCGCGTAGCACGCGGTATGATAATCTTTTCCGTCTATGCACTAAATAACTATCTATTAGTCAGTTTGGTGGCAATTTTAGGACCAGAACGGTCATGCTAAGAGCAGACTTGATACGAACAGACTTGGTTACAGCAGACGTTGGTAGAAAGGTCATGGCTAGAACAGACTTGCGTAGAACAGACTTACGTAGAACGGTCATGGCTAGAACAGACTTACGTAGCAGTCATGGCTAGAACAGACTTAACAAGAACGGTCATGATTCTAGGACCAGAGCAGACCAGTAAGGACTCTAGGACTGCTGTAAGTCTGCTCCAAGTTTACTTCAAGTTTACTTTGACCTGTTCGCATGACTGCTCTCCAAGTCAACTTGGATGAGAGGTCATGTCTGCACCCCACTGTAATTGCATATGAGACAAAGTCTCTACAAATACATGGTAAAACCCACCAATGGCACAAAGCTTTCATTGTTGTTGTTCATCTTGAATTTACCATGAGGCCTTCAACAATGAGCTTTGATCATACCTCATAGTAATTTCAAGACGACCCCTAACACCGACTCGAGCAGAATTAATTAATAGATGTCGAACAACCCTCCATCCATGTATCTTTACTTTTGGTCATGGATGTGGGATTGTCGGCAAACAAATAACTGATGAAGTTGCAATTACAGTGGGATGCAGACATAACCTCTCATCCAAGTTAACTTGGAGAGCAGTCATGAGAACAAGTCAAAGTTAACTTGAAGTAAACTTGGAGCAGACTTACAGCAGTCCTAGAGTCCTTACTTGTCTGCTCTGGTCCTAGAATCATGACCGTTCTTGTAAAGTCTGTTCTAGCCATGACTGCTACGTAAGTCTGTTCTAGCCATGACCGTTCTTATTGCTGTCATCTGTTGCCGGAAAAAAGATTCAAATAAGATATCAAAACATATTAACTCCTACAGGACACTCACCGAGTCAATTAGATGTGGGCAGTTACATCAAAGTTTGATTTAGAACTTTTTCGTTGATTAAGCCTAAGCTTTGTCTAACTATAGTTTTCATATAATATGTTGTTCATGACTTCATTTATAAATAAACTTTCCAAATTCGTTATTAGGGGACGACCATGTCATTCGGGGGGGGGGGGGGANTAAATTAATCATGGTGCCAGTGAAAATAAATATTTTATCCTACTTGTCATTCATAATTTAATTTTGATTTGAAGAATAAATCTTTTGTTGCAATTGCAAATAAATGATTTGATGTGACATTTGATGAAAATAAATAATTTGTTCGAAATTTTCATGAAAAGAAATAATTTTCTAGACAAAATCGCCCAAGACAACCTCTGAAAATCAAATGGTCGTCCCCTTAGAACTAAAATGGGATAGAAAATAACCTAATTGAGTAAAAATGTTCAAAGATGGTACAAAATGATTACTAATATGTCTGAGCATTTCCACCTTTCGTGAAAATTTTGAGTATTTCTCATAAAATCTTTACCATACGTGGCAGCATTTCATTTATCAGCATGTTCCTATTAATATCTAGTGTTTACCTTGTCTAATTTGGACAATAGACAAAAATAATACCTAATTTCTTATGAAAAGAATGCAAATAAATTTATTTATTATTATCAAATTTTATTTGGATTGTAATATTAAAAACCCTTTTCTTATATTAGAATTCAATTTTTAATATTAGAGAAAGAATTTGTAATATTAAAAAATATTTTCTTTTTTTTAATATTCGTAAATTGATTTCTAATATTAAAAAAATATATTTTTGATGTTAAAAAATTAATTCCTAATATTTAAGAATGATTTTCTTATATTGAAAATTGATTTGTAATATTCAAAATGAATTTCTAATATTAAAAAATAGGCTTTTTGTCCACTTTGGCTTGCCATTTCTTAAGGGAGTACGAGTGTCAGAAATTTTGTAACTAGAATTAAAATTAAAATTTTGACCTTTTGTTTTGAAGAGCACTGCTAATGGAACAACTAGAGAGAAAAAAAAATGAAAACCCATGTAGGAATATTTTAGATATAAGACGTCAAAATTATGGTGGGAACAGTTCTCTCTAGAGTTTTCCTTTAATTTGTATAAGATGTTTATAGGCCTTTAAATATATGAAAATATAATTGGAAGTTGATTAAATTTTATACATTTCAAAGTGACCTATGATCAAGAAAATATGATCCATGTGCAATTAACACTGAATGGATAAAACCCGAGGATATCGAATGCTTCTGAAATCTGACCCTCATACTCTCTTAATATTAGAAATTAATCTTTTGATATTAATAAATCATTTTCTTATGTTACAAAATCTTTTTTTTCAATATAAAAAAATCATTTTCTTATATTCCAAATTTTTTTTAGTATTAAAAAATCACTTTTTTAAAATTAGGAATTTTTAATATTAGAAATTGATTTTTAATATTAGAGTTTAATTTCTTAATATCAGAAAATCAATTTATAATATAAGAAAATATCTTTGATTTTCTAATATTAAAAATTGAATTTCTAATATCAAAAATTATTTTCCAATTTTAGGAAATCATTTTTTTAATATTAAAGATTCATTTTTAAGTATTAAAAAATCATTTTCTAATATAAGAAATTCATTTGTTAATGTAAGAAAATGAATTTGTAATAACTTTTTTTTCTTTCCTAATATTAAAAAATCAATTTCTAATATTAAAAAATCTATTTTCAATTAGAAAAAAATAATTTCTAATATTAAGAAATAATGTTCTAATATAAGAATTTTTTTTAATATAAAAAATGAATTTCTAATATTAAAAATTAGCCTTAATTGTCAATTTTGGCTTGCCATATACCCATCTACATCAAGACGGAATTCAGACAACATTTTCGATGATTTATATTTATACTTCTATGTTCTACACTCCCTGTGGGATGTAATTACAGAAAATTTTGAATTACAACTGATCAAAGAACTTTTACTTTTACGATGAAGAAACTTGATATCAAGTTTTTCTTGGGAGACATCCTAATATATTATGAGTGATGTTGAGCTTATTAGTCTTTTGTGACTCTTCCATATACATATAATTAAATGCTTGGCAACTTCCAACAGATATTCTCGGGGATGTGCCATTAAATGTGATGTCATGTAGTTTATTTTTATATTTGATTAACCAAATATATAATAAATTTGATACAAGTGCAGATGTAAATATATATTTTTATACTGTCGCAAATATGTAAATTTATTTGTATTCTTTGTGTATAATTAGTTGCGATTATGTTTTGTGTTGTACTGTTTATGCAATTTGTGTAATTTCAAGTATCTATTATCTCATTTGATGAGGAATTACAGGAAAGAATGAATCTCTTTCCTTGGCGTACTCCTATACAGTGTTAAAAGCTTTTTCATTTCATTTCAGAGTTTCGTGAATTCAAAATGAGTTGCGGTAGTTCAGTAAAACGATGTATCTTCGTTACATTTTTCCTGGTAATAGAGGCAGCCGATCTTATAATAGACTGGAACTTCTATATAGTAGTTAATAATACCTCACCTGGAACCCTGCCAAACAAGGATGTAGTTACCACTGCGATACTAGTTTTTGCGATTCTTGGAACCGTAATGTCTATTTTGGAATTCATCTTTTTGATTTATGAATGCCAGAAGGAAGATGGCATTTTTATTATTTCTACTGGAATTGCTTGCATATGTATATGGATCGAAGACGTCCCACAACTTATTCTGGCCGTCACGGTAGCTGGAACCACCAGTGGTCTTATATCTTTTGTACAATATATCAATGCTGTATATGTTTTTATCGTGGCTGCGATATACATCATCTTTTCGATATGTCAGCTGTGTTGCGGAAATAAGGAAAAACAGAACAAATGTTTGAAATGCTTTGCCATTTTTGAAATCATTGCTCTTTTCATAATTATGTTGATGGCAATTTACCTTGTAGCGGAATTGCTATTAGATTTAAGCGCGTGATTGTGGAGAACTTTTTTCCGTCCATGACTTCATGCAGTGACAGTTATATTATTGTATGTTGATTAACATTTATGTTTGTTATACTTTATGCAAATTTATTATATTATCCATTAATTTCATTGGAAAAGCGACATTTGTTAATTGTTACTCATTTTTCGTTAGCCCCGCCAATCCCTAGCAACGCGGGATGATATTTGCAACGGGTTTTAATGTCAGCCCGAAATTTGCCGATCTTGAAAATTAACAGCTGCTCAGACCGAAGTTTACCGATTATTATTCCCACTTGAGACAAAATATAAAAACAAACAAGCAAGATGTATTATTATTTCTTTAATGTTATTTTTGTAGTAAATGTTTTAACACATGGGCAACTCGGCATTCAGTATGACAAAAAAAATATTCCCCTTGGATGAAGATGTTAGGGCGATTAACACTCTCGGTGAAACAAATTGTCACCCTCCACTTCGTGATAATTTTTTACCTCGTGTTTTAATCTATACCCTAACATCTTGATCCAAGGGCAATCTGCTAATAATGTTTTATGGTAGAGAGACAACCTCGATGGATATTGCTTTCTGGGCATTGGGTGTTTATTTTGCTACATGTGTTGTCGAAAATTATTGGTTCTGAGTTTTTAGTAACGTAAATTTGTCTCGAGAGATTTATTTCTGACATGGGAATACTACCATTGATCCACAAAAATGTATTGCGTGTCTAAATTAAGAAAAAAAGGATTTTATTACTCTCTCGCGAAAATTCATGGGAACATGTGATGTGCATTCTTATTTCGGACTACGATATCATGAGACGATCGTTTGATTTTCAAGGTAAGCTTGGGCGGTTTTGTCTCGAAAAATTATTTATTTTCATGAAAATCTCGGACAAATTACCGGTGTTATATTGCCATTTTTCCCCATGCCAGTTTTTCCCCGGGGGAAAGACTGGATCGATCCAATTTTTCCCCCTAGGAAATTTTGGATCAGAGCCGTTTTCCCCCCCCGGAAAAGCTGGAATACGTGTACATATTGCAGTTTTCCCCCATGCCAAAATTTCCCCCTTTATTGAATATAAATGATCATGTTCCATGCTTCATGAAAAATATTCCTGCATATGTCTTAATGAATTGTTTTGTTTCATGAATTGTAAAAAAAAGATTTAAGGACTAAGCATGCACATTATTTTTCTGTGATTGTTGAACGTGAACTTATTTGCTGATCCAGAGGAATATCCGCGGGTCTGACCCTTTTTTAGCTCATACATTATACCTTAAACAAAATGTAGTGAAATTACGTGAGTATTTGCTCTATCAAACTAAAATGACACTCATCAATTGTTGTTTGTAGTACCGATTCGTCCTCGTAATTGTCTGATTACTATAGAGACTTACAGAAACTTACCAAATTTTTAACTTGGTACTGTTTGTGGGTTAGAACAGTAACACGTACCATGGATTTTAATGGGTTTTGTCTAAGGGTTAGAAAATGACATTCACCGATCAGCTACCAAACAGATATTTCAAATCAATAAATGCCTCACTGACTGTGTGACGGGTGCTGTATGCAGGGCAGGACAAGCTTACCCTTCCGGAGCACCTGATGTTTTTTGAGAGTTCACACTGTTAGTGCTTTAGTTTTTTTTGTGTTGTATATGTAGTTTGTGTGTGTTTTGTGAGCATGTAGTGTCTTTGGTCTTCCGTCTTCTGGTGTTCTTGCTTTTGCCTTGTCTCTGGACTTTGATTCATGTAATCTTGTGCTTTGCTCCTCGTACTCTACTGCCGTTGTTTTGGAACGAAGTTCAGCAAATGACTAAAGTCTTGTACAAGTTGTAGGTCATTTTGGTGCTGATTTTGTACAAATAATGATTTGTATAAACTAATTTTGTACAAATTGTTATTTTTTACAAAGTTAAAATACAAATTATAATTCGTACAGAATTTTGTACAAAGTATTACAACTTGTACACCATATGTATCTATACAAATATATTCATACACCACATATTTCTATACAAATATATTCATACACCACCTCTTCTTCAGTATGGAGTATACATGGGTCATAGCACCAATAAGATTAACATGTATTTTAAAAGGGGGTAAGACCTTTTCTGTTCGTGTGTTTTGGGCATTTGCTCTTTTAATGAACCCCTTCTGACCCCTATCTTTAAAGATTTTTATTAATCGTTAAATTTCGTCTCCATGTATTTAGTTAGCTCTTATAAAAAGTGTTATTTCTAACAAAAGATATGTTCCAGACCATACGCGTATTTGGACCGTACGCGTTCGGTCCGGACCATATGAGTATTTTTTCGAAATACCCATACGGTCGGACCGTACGCGTATGGTCCGACCGTACGCGTACGGTCTGGCTATTTCAAAGTCTTGCGTGTTCTTGGGTAATATATCAATAAATTAATATACCGTATACATTATTATTTAATGAATTAAGCTCTTATGGTTTAGACACAAATAAGATTTTCTCAAAGTCGTTATTTTAAAGAAAATAAAAGAGAAAAATAAGAATTTACTTTACTGTATTTACGTTTAGGAAATGTCTTTATATTTAATTGATTTATCAATTTAACGTTATTTGACATAAATGAATAAAAAAATAAATGAAATGTTAATTGAAATAAAATATATAGGCTTCTTGTCTGTAAATCCAGAGAGAAAAAAAATCATTGAATACCACCTCTAAGGAGCATCAACATTTTTTCCAATTACCCCAAAAAGGATCGAATCCCAAAATCTCAAAAAGGGACGGCTGAATAAATATAACAGCGCAAAATGCACAGTGTTCCAAAAAGGAATACCACCTGTCCACGAACAAAACTTATCAATGTAAAAATGAAGTTTATGTATCACCTTTAAAATTTTGTGTGAAAATGTGAAAATTTTTTTTATTGCACTGCTTCTATAATTTCATTTCGGTTATATTAGTAATTTTTATTTTTATAAAGACCTAATAATTTATAGGGTTTCAGTGGTAGTTAGTGCTATCAGTTTTGACTGTAACTTACTTCTTTGTTTGAATATACGAATGTAGTGTCTGTCTTTTTCTTTGTACTCATACAGTCTAAATATACGCATACGGTCCAGCTCGTAGCAGACCGTACACTTATACGGTCCGACCGTACGCGTATGGTCCGACCATACGCGTACGGTCGGACCATATGAGTATACGCATACGGTCCGGACCGTACGCGTACGGTCCAAATACGTGTATGGTCTGGAACAGATACACGAAAAATCACGAAATTATTGTCAAATCTCAATTCAGTTTTAATGTTCCCTTCATAATTTGAATATAACAGAAAGTGTTAAGTCCACAAACACAAATCTTATTAAATCAAATAAATGGTTTTTTATGTCCCTGACAAAATTGCTAAAAACTAAGAAAGTAAACCCCCTCCCGAAATAGAACAATGTAATGCATAATTTTAACAGAAAGACTTTAAAAATATAAATATCGTATAGTTTAAATTTTTTTGATAGCCATCTCTTTTCTTGTAAAAAAAGAAAGTAGGAAAATAGAAACACAGTATTCTATATATTTTCTGGAAATACATATTAGAGAGTAATGATACTCTGATGAGTTAACTCCAGACGGAAAGAATAATACATAAAAAGTATGATCTCCTTAAGGATGTTCGCTGGTCAATTTTAAAATAACAAGGATATCAATTAAATGTGATTTTTTGTTAGAAAATTGAAAAAGAAGTAATAAAAGCCGAAAAAATTGATAGGTTACCGATCAACTTTTAAAGATACAAGTGTTTCAAAAAATGGCGGGAAACTGAACTTCTCTGCGTTTTTCATAGGTTTAACACGAAGAATAATTATCAAATAATGAATGTGACAAAATAACACCAATGGAATAAAATTTTGTCAGAATGCTCCCAAATATATACAAAATGTAATTAACGAAAAAAAAATAGGGTCACCGAGCAAAATATTATTAAGCTTTTGAATGGATAAAACCAGAGAAGTCCGAAAATCTGACAGAAATGCATAAACATGACAAGCGAACATCCTTAAAATAAGTCCGAAACGGCTTCTCATTAAAATAGAAGAAGAAGTATGTGATAAAGAAAACGTCGCGAAGATTATCGATGACGTCCGGGGGGGAAACTGGCTCATGTCATCATTGAGGGGAAAAACTAGACTGATCCAGTTTTTCCCCCGTAAATTTGATGGGGGAAAAATTGGATCATGCCAGTTTTTCCAGGGGGAAAATTGGGATCGATCCAGAATTTCCCCCGGAAAAACTAGAATGGGGGAAAAATGGCTATATGACACCGGTATTATTTTCACCAAATGTCACATCAAATTATTTATTTGCATTTGCAACAAAAAAAATTATCCCTCAAATCAAAATTAAATTATTCACTTTCATGACAAATAGGAATAGAATCACT
>MJUU01060787.1:8411-19696 GCA_002080025.1 Modiolus philippinarum
TGTTACAGATTAAGGATAGTATAAGGTTAAGGCAGTAAGACTATTATATTGTTATTGTATATATGCTTGTTTTCACTATGTTTCCATTGATTTTTATCACTCATACACTTTTTCATTGTTATTTCTTGTTCGCGTTCGCTACCGTTTATTGTGCATTGAGTGAAATCCATAACATTGTGATGTTACGTCTGAGACATGATTATCGTGTGGATGCGGCAGTATGAATGAACTTTATGAACATTGTATGCTTCTATTTCAGGTATCGCGATACGATATTGTATTTTATTGTATGAATTTATTATTATTTACTCTTTTAGGGATGTTAGGCATAAGTTCGTCCTCACTGTTTTCCCCCTTATGTCAGACCCCAGACAACTTATAAGCTTTAGTTCGCCCCTTCCCTTTCATGTCCCCTTCTCTTACCTTTCACTTTACTTCCGTTAGGGTTGATATTGTAATCTGGGTTTCATTTTGTTAAGGTTAGGTTCCTATTAGCCCCTATCCCAGTTGAATCTCCCCGTAAGAACACTCAGTTGTATGAATACCGCCATATTTCGGATCAGTTTCCGGTACGGGATCGCGCATGTGAAGATTACGTTACCATGGATGGGGGAAACCAAGTGACCAATCAGAGAGTTATGGGGGCCCCATTTGGGTATAAAAGCCCCCAACCGTCGTCTGCTTCACGGTTGTGGCCCGACTACCAGGGACCATTATATAAGCAAATTACCCTGTTATTGTATCTATAACCAGATCGTACCATCCACAACCAATACAATTTTTGTTACCAGGCTCTTTCGTAATCCTGAGTACGTTTCCCATTTGTGTATTATTGAAGTCACTGACCTGAGACATCTGACCCACATATTTTTACTCTAATGTTTACATTTCCCATCCCAAGTATTTAGGGGGGTCCCCGTTTCTGTATACGCTCTGGGGTTTTTAATATTGTTATATTTGTTGTTATTAAATTATTATATTTGAGAACTGTTAGATTTCTCTCTCTAATAAGTATCTTTACAAAATATATATAAACCAGTGTCTTATCTTCAAGTCATGCTACCAATGACAGAATAGCTGTGTAACCAACAGCTTTAAGTCACATTACCAGTGATACCAGTAAATTGTTCTGGGTCTTTGGGCTACCACCAAGACCCCTATGAACGCTACAATACCAAGTTGTTGTCATGAGTGATTGCTGAGAAAAATGTGACGAAAATATGTGTGACTGACGGATGGACAGACGGAGGTAAAACAGTATACCCGCCTACTTCGGGAATTGATTGATGGCCATATTTAAATAAATGTATACATGTTTATAAGTACTGGTAGCTCATAATACTGTAAACCAATTTATTTCTGCAGATACTCTATTTTTTGCATTGCATCTCTTCTAGTGAAGTTCATGGCGACTAATTTTCAAAATTTTTCTTTTTCTGTCAATGCATTTATATAAATATAAAAAGAACTTTGCAATTGATTTACAGTGCTCCCTCGTTATACCGCCCCTCTTTAACGAAGGTCCCTCAACTTATCGCCAACCATTTGCAAGGTACATCTTTCTAAAAGTTGCATAGTTTCTATGTAATTTATTCCCTCGATATATCACCACCCTCGCTTATCACCAAAAATTCCTCTGGTTTCAAAGGTGGCGATATAATGAGGGTGCACTGTACATGTATTTTCACTATATGTTCTTCCTTGCATACCTGTTAACCCTCCCACGTTGCAAGGGAGACTTCCTACTTATTGATCAAATCTCTCACTTGATGTTCTCCCTTATGGGAGATCAAAGTTTCCCACAAAGAGAAAAAATCTCCAACATTTGCACAATAAAACAATATTTTAGGAAAAAAAATATTACTTTCCATACAAAAATGTTTATTTTACTGCTTTATCCTGAAAGCAATTAATACTTACAATATACATGTAGGAAGCTACCCAAAGCTGTTAATTATGTTGTTTTAGTTAATTAGTCTTCCAATGGTATTAGCTAATTACTCATTTATCTTTTGATGTTATCCTTTCATCGCAAGGAAAATTACAAAAAATTCTTGTTTAAGATCATCAAGCAAAATCTCCCACAAACAAAAATAGTTACTAGGGAGATCTTAAAGTTTAACACCTATGACCTTGTGAATATTACAAAAAAAATGTTGGTTCACATATCAAGGTATGTAGCAAGAGATAAACTGAGATGTAACAGTTCACAATTTGGTTGAAATGATCTTGAATATAAACACATTGACGGAACCCAAAATACAATGAGAAGCTACTAAAACCATGATAACTATTATAAATGTATTACAGGGTCGTGCATACCTACCAACTTTTGAAAAGTCACATGGGGTTTTAATGTGTATCTTTTCAGCATCTCCATGGCATAATTTACAATCATCGATATACAGGGTTTTAGCTAGGATTTTGAGATCATTAGTCACTTTTGTGTATTGAATTTTGCGGGCCATACTTTGAAGATAATAATTTGCATATTTATTATTTTCTATACTTTGCTTGCATTTAATTCTTCATGTTACAGTAACAAATTTGTATTCATTTTAGTGAGTTAACCTTCCTTCACTAAGGAGATGACAGCATCTATCACTGTCTGATGTATTCGTGTTAGTGTTTGGAGAGTGTTCAACTTTATCATTTTAACTCTTTATAACTTAGTTCAATTTTCTATATATTTGTAAGTAATAAAGAAATTATTTTTCAAAATATCAATCAAATGTTGTTTTTAAACACTTTTAAGATTAAATAGTGGTGCAATATAAATTTTCTGTGATCTTGAATGAAGCAAATATCTCACAGGGGAAATTCTAAACAAATAAATTCGTGGAAATTGAAAGACAATTTTTAAAGGGAAATAACCCAACTTTCAAAAAAATGTGATCGGTGAAAAATAATCAATGTTATCAAAGGGGAAGTTTGACCTGTTAATTATGAAAAATTTTGCTGAAAGAATAATTTTAAACATTTAAAACATCAATAATTTTTAATTATTTAATTGTGATACAGGTGGACAGGTTATCTCTGATTGAGGCAGAATAAAAAAAAATCTGTGTTTTTGGTAACCCGACCGACCCTAGATTTTTGGGGGTAAAAATGCCTACCCTAAAGTTTTTTTTGGCGATTTTTAAAGAAGCACTATTAAAGTCCAGAAGTTCTCTATATGTCTATGTAAAAAGTTTGGTAAAAAAAAAAAATGCCTACCTACCGACCCTAATTTTGAAGAGTATGTTACCGGAAACACAGGTTTTTTTTAGGCCTGACCGGTAATAAGTGATAACAGGTAAATAAATTACCAATTGCGTTTGTTTGCAACCGAACTAATCCTTTAATTAATATTACAGGGGTAATTAAAGTGTCAGTTTGGACAATTAGATTACAATGACAAAGATAATGAACATTATATTTTTTCAAAATTTCAAGTTACAAATTTCAGGCTGAAATTCGCAACTTCTAAAAAACATTCGTCAATGGTGAAAGCAGAGACATAAAGATGCAGAGATTAGAAACTCCTAATAACACAGGTGTGCAAGATTTCCTGTGAGGTAGTCAATTTTTAATTCCCAACACATGAAATTTTAATTAAAACTGTACAGAAATGTCAACAAAATGTTTTATTTATTAAATAACAAAAATTGTCATGGATATTTAGTGTAATATCAGGTTAACACAATTATTAAATTACAATACCTATGTTAAAACATTAACATTGCCATCGGAACATATTGCCCGTACAGGTAAACTTGACGAAAATTATGAGGAGTTCCGAATTTAGTGTTGCATCATGGGAGCAAGTTTACATGCGTGATGTTAACGATTTCAATTAGATGCCAATCTCTACATCTATATGTCTCTGGTGAAAGTGACGAGGCCTAAGAAAATAAATTGTGTGTTTGGGGTAACATGGTTTTCAAAGTTAGGTAGGGTAGGCATGGTAGGTAGGAATTTTTTTTTTAATTATTTTTTTTTTACATTGTAGTAATGGAGGAACATTTCTGACTTTAACAGTGCTTGTTGTAAAATAGGCAAAAAAAAGTTAGGGTAGGCATAAAATTTTAGGTAGGGTCGGGTGGGTACAGGTCAACTCGTACCTTTGCCAACTCGTACCCTACCAACTTGTACCTTTTCCAAATTTCATAGCTAAAGACAATTTTGTCTATTTTTTTTTATTTCACATTTTCTAAATATAATGGTTTTAATGAATGATTAACAATTACCGACAAAGGCTACATTAGACTTATAGCCGGTTAAGTAAGCAGTGAAGGTTTCCTTACCTTACTTGATAAGTACATAATTAGAACTAATTATTTCTTGCTGTTTTTTTGGAACGATTTTAAATAATAAACAGCTGCGCCAAGTCGAAGGATACGCCCGTCGTCACCCCTTCAAAACTTTAAGTGATTAAAGAATGTGGTTCTCAATTTAGAATACACCTATAACTACCCAATTAAGCATGATATCTCTTTAATAAATCAACCTGCAAAGTTTGAAGTGAGCTGATCAAACTATTAATCAGTTAGAGTGCATTATGTATAAAATTGCCTTAAATTTGAAAAATAAAGTCCCATAACTCTTCCAAGAAAAATCAAAATTTCACGAAAAGTATACAAACCATGAAACCATCATATCCAATACCTGTACAAAGTTTGAAGTGCACTAGCCATAGGTTTGTCAAGTTAGAACACAACATGTGAAAAATTGCCTTAGAATTCATTAATAAAGTTCCAAAACTCTTGCAAGAAAAATAAAAATTTCATGAAAAAGTATACAGATCATGAGGCCATCATACCCAATATCTTTCCAAAGTTTGAAGTGAATTGGTCAAAGATTTGGCAAGTTAGAGCATGACATGTAAAAAATTGCCTTAAAATTGACAATTAAAGTCCCATAACTTCTACAAGAAAAATCGAATTTTCACGAAAAAGTATACAGATCGTGAGTCCATCATACCCAATACCGCTACAAAGTTTGAAGTGAATTGACCAAAGGGTTGTCTAGTTAGAGCGCGACATATAAAAAATTGCCTTTAAATTGACAAATAAAGTCCAATAACTCCAACAAGAACAAGATGTGTTTGTGAAACACTACATATGCCCCCAGATTCCCAATTTTACCCCTTTTGGACCCCTTTGACCTTGACCTTTGACCTAATTTTTTTTTTTGCATATTTATGTTCCTCTTGACTAGACCTATACACTTGCCAAGTATCAAAAGTCTACCTTATATAGTTCAAAGTTATTGCCAAGGTTAAAGTTTCGGACGCACAGACAAATAGACAGACAGACAGACAGGACAAAAACAATATGCCCCCCGATCCTCGATCTGGGGGCATAAAAATCGAATTTTCACGAAAAAGTATACAGATCGTAAGTTCATCATACCCAATACCTCCATAAAGTTTGAAGTGAATCGACGAAAGGGTTGTCGAGTTAGAGCACAACATGTAAAAAATTGCCTTAAAATTGACGAATAAAGTCCCATAACTCCTACAAGAAAAATTGAATTTTTCAGAAAAAGTATACAGATCGTGAGGCCATTATACCCAATACCTCTGCAAAGTTTGAAGTGAATTGGCTAAATGGTTATCAAGTTTGAGCGTGACATATGAAACGGATGGACAGACAGACGGTGGGACGGACGGACGGACAATCGGACATTGGTATACCATAATACGTCTGTCATTAGATGGGTGTATAAAAACTAAAGCTGGTATCTCTATGAAACGTATGAATACACTGCGCATGCCTAGTGCCAAAAGTGAGTCAATTCTTTTCGAATTCCCTTGTGCATTTCATATAAAAACGGTCCATATTCAAAAAATTCTGTAGAACTCATTTCTTATCCGATTTTTAGGCCATAATAAAAAATATGTTTGTTGGGCGTTAGCCGCCCGACCCTAAAAAATGCCTGCGACCGGAAAAATTTTTTGGGGTTCAAGGCATTTTTTTTTTGGTTTGTGTTTGTACCCAATGCAAACGCATCCGATTGGTCCAAAGCTCCAGAAACGGTCATATTTGTCGGACATAACCGAAAGAAATTTGTTCGGTTCAGTTTGAAAAATCAGTCCTCTGTTGTAAAAAGATCGGTATATTTTTCACTGAACTCATGGTATCAGTCATGTTTACATAATCTCATTATGGAATCAGTTCCTGGCTTAAATTAAGGAACTAACTACCACTGAAGTTTAATTGACACGAATCGATATCGACCACGTGCGCTTGCTTCACCTGTAGGCCTAGCTTAAACCTCATTCGAATCTTTTCAGCATCAAACGGGATAAATCAACAAGCGGTTTGAGAACATTTTGAATTTTAAAAAAGGAATCATGTTTGAATTAGTATAGATGACGACCAATTCATGCTACGAAAATAAACTATTCTATTATTACCGCGTTATTATCAATACTGCGCATGCGTGGCTTTTACCGCATTTCCCCTTTCATCACGTTGACAAACTGGGCGAGATATAAGTAACAATTTTGTATAGATATTTTATTTAAGAAATAAATAAAAGTAGACAGGACAATTAGGAATCTGTCTATTGCAGGTCAATATTTACTCTTAACATTGCCAAACTAAATTTCACAGCACCTGCAGTTTCAGCATTTGATGTTACGATGGGAACATTAACAAAGACCCCATAGCAGTTACACTTCCATCTAATAAATAATTACTTTATTACATATATAGTATTTCAGTCTGTAGTAGGGATTAGCCTACAGGATGACTATTTGTAAATCAGACTGTTGAACCCATCAACTCCAGTCTTAGCTGCGGAACCGTAGCTCTAGGTCCTTTTGCTAATTTTATGATATTGGCGGTCCGCCAATATCATAAAATTAGCAAAAGGACCTAGAGCTACGGTTCCACCATGTCCACAGCTACTCCAGTCTGTGTCTAAAAAAAACTGTTACAAGTGTAAACATTGTTTAATATCAAAAGTTAAAGTATGAATATTTTTTTAACATTAATATTATGTAGTATATCATAGTTACAGCACAAATTCAGGCTTTGCCTTGTATTTTGTTTAATATCAAAAGTTAAAGTATGAATATTTTTTGAACATTAATATTATGTAGTATATCATAGTTACAGCATGAATTCAGGCTTTGCCTTGTATTATACAACTAAGGGTCACTCGCATGTGGAAGTGATAAGATTTGTCAGTTACCTGCCTATATGGGGTTGATGGTTTCCTTCCAATGATCAATTTTCCACCAACTTTAAAACTCAGTGCTACCAAATAATTGAGATACTGTTGAGTGTAGCGGTAAAACCTCAATCAATTTTTAAAACTAGATATATATATATAGGTGCAGACATAAAAGCAGATTTGGCACAAAAAGATCGCTTTTATCCAAATAAGATGTGAAATAAAACAATATACTCTTTAAAGCAAGGTAAAAAAATTCCCTTGTCAGGCAAAAAAAAAAATCCCTACCTACCTACCCATCATCAAAAAGGTAGGGTCGGCAAACGCCCAACAAACAATTTATTAATGGTGGCCTTATGTATACTCAAACAATTTCCTTAGAACTGCAGAATAATTTAGGGTATTATGAAATATCTAGAAGTGACAATTTTTTAAAAGTCTTATACTCAGATGTAACATTTTGCGAAGAGTTTAGAGTTATAGAAGATCAATAACATTTTTTCCTGTAGTGTAGTTTAGATTGAAATTAGCAGTAGCCCAATAATCTTAAAGACCTTTCTGATAAAAAAAAACTTTCATACCGAGTCCATCAACGATAATACAAATAAATAAATAATTTTAAAAGAAATCGAACTCATTGACTTTTTTTATTTCATCTAATTCGTCCACTGACTTCGATAACTTGGTTTCAATGTTTTTTTAATCTTGTATCCATTCTTGCCATAAAATCTAGTATACTGTTAGTAACAGGATCATTTTTCTTTTTGGTAGAACCACACAGTACCTCTCTGCTCTCATTTAAAACTTCAGAAGTGTCTTTATTCTTTACATTTTTCGCCATTTTAAAGTGTACTCATGTAGACCCTCAAAATCAATTTTATTTACACAAGATTAACGTAGTATAAATAAACGTAAACAAAGGGCTGAGGTCTAAGTGTTGGCATATTTCAAAAATCGTGCATTTCCAGTTATTTCCCAAAACATGGAGGGCAGTCGAGTCCTGACTATCCATTCCATCCAGTACTACATAAAAGTGAATGACAAGTTCAATATTTACTGTATAATTAAGTATTTTCACGGAGGAAATTTACTCATGCCTTCCACCATTCCCTTCAAACAATTATTCCACATATTCCAACGTGAATTTCTTAAAATTTTACCCTGGATTTCAAAATGTTGGAATAGTTAGAATGAACAAAACATAATGATTGTAGTTCTCAATCGATAATTTATAGGCAGTATTTAGACAATAAAAGTAAGCTCCTTCCAACTCAATCAAAAATGGTAATAGAATCCAAACTATCGCGACAACAAAAGGTTATCAACCAAGAAACTTCAGTCCAAGTTCTTCCACCTCTGGGAGCAGTACGAGAATGACGATTTAACAGCCAGCCAGCCAGATCAGGGACTATATAGTCTTTTGCCAGATGTTGCGACTTTGCGGACAGCTAAATGGTCCATAACCAGAATCCGATAATTAGACATTTCTATCATGACTATCTGTTCCATTATTATGTACGTGTTGAATAATGACTTCGACATTACTGTAACATGTTGCATTGTGCATTCCATTTAATTTATTATGTTGATCACTTATCAGTCAGGGGACAGACTGGAGTAAGTCTTATCATTTTAGACCTCTTCAAGTCTGGAATTATAGGTTTTGTTGAGCAATTTTGACCTGAACAAGTCTATAATGGATCAGACTTAACTTGTACAAGTCTAAGATATGTTTTTGTGCTTAATGGGTATTTTCAATTATCCTTCATATTGTTTATCATTTAAAAAGAATCATGCCTAGTGCCTTGTAATTTAAAACAAAAAGCCATACCAATCTGCAAAAGCAGTCAGTTGATATTGATAATTTTGTTATCTTTGATAGCAATCTTTAATTGATTGTACACCTGCTGTCCTAATTTTGCCCCAGTAACCAATAATTTTCTGATAAACTTCCATGTAATTCCAATTAGGTCTGGACGCCCCACCTCTAAATACTGACGATTGGCTCATTAAAATGGTCAATTTAGCAAATTTTAGACTTATGCGAGTCTAATTATCCATAAAATTTGAAACACCTGTGCAACAGGAAATAAACATTAGACTTCATCAGGTCTAAAAATTTTAGACTTCAACAAACATGACAAAGCTAAGAAAATTAAAAGACTCAAGCAAGTCTAAAACTCTGCAGACTTGTACCAGTCTGTCCCCTGACTGCTTATTAAGAAAGTCATATTATTGTTTTGTTATAACATATACATGTACAAACTGAATAAAATTTGAAAGTTGTTTGTTTTTATTCACGTTCTGTGGTATACTAAATAAACCAGCCATTAAAAAGGACAAAACACGTATTCAATAATACATTTCATCATTCTTGATTTATTAGGCACCGGGTTCTACAGTACAAACAGAGGCATTCAAAAGTTTTAGGCTAATATCAAATTAAGAGTAAAAAATAAACTCATATGACTGGGTTTCATGCGACTTCCCTATCAAAATCGTATTTCCGAACGTATAAACAAAGGCAACGAATAAAAATAACACAATTGGATGGCTTCAATGAAACATATACCTATGTAAAAATATCTCTTCAATTTCCATTTGACCGAGAAAAGTGGGTTAAAACACGTCTAATTTCAAAACGTAAGCCTCCGTAGACATGCTAGAATGTTCAGGTTGCACAAAATTGAGGCATGGAATTTCTATTTTTATGACCAATCAAAATACAGTTTAGCGGATTCCCCTTAAAAATAGGCTCGCACATATTGTTTGTGACAAAAATAGGAGCCAAAATTTGCCGAGGCATTTCAGAATTAAATTATTTTCTCACCCTACCTGTAGTGCTTTCTATGTAACCAAAACCTGGGTGAGATTTTTCTGTCTCACCCGTGGGTGAGACAAGCTACATGTACATTTTCCCGCCAAATTATGGCTATCACCGTTCTATATGAATTGAAGTTTGTCGGTTATTCGAACATAATTAAAGCCATGATAATTGCTACACTGATGTGTTTTGTGCTGATAATGTTTCAGTCTGTAGTGTGATTTTACGAAAAGTTAAAAGCTAAAATTGCCTTTTAAAAATCCTGCGCTCAAATGTTATGACGTTGCAAAGAAAGGGACGTAACTCCAGAATGTAAACAAACGACATGAAGGTGAACTTCAGATTTTCTGACATATATGAGAAATTACAGCGTAAAAATACAATTAACAAAACTGGGAGGATAAAACTAGAAAAATGATTGTGTAATGTGTTATGATTTGAATTATTTGAATGTAACAGTATCGTGTTATTACGCCTGGTCACGAATGACGTTATGTCCAATGTCAACAAGTCATTCGTGATGGTAGGGTGAGAAAAAGAATCAAACACGGGTTGGTGCGCAAGACAAAGAAATCTCTGACACCCGCGGGCAAGATTAGGCAGTCTCTGACTCGGCAAAGCCATTGTCAGAGACCAGTGAATACGAAAGTTGAAAATTTTTACAGGACATTCGGTCTGGTGAATCCGAAAAATTTACCAGACCGAATCAACTTTTACCAGACCGAAACTTCTGTGTTTTGGTTTTATGTCAATGGAAGTAAAATAACTAGAAAAGAAGTGATATTAACATGGGATGACACTTTTCCCTTCAGACAAGTAAAGTATGCATTTTCTAGGCTGAACCAAAAAAAGTGTTGTCTGGTAAATTGTGCACTTTAATCCCTTGTTTCTTCTTTTGATAGTACATTTGTACTGAAGGTCATAATGATGTTACAAAAATTTTACCATTAAGACACATCGAAAACTGCCTGACTGAAGGATATATCAGACAAAACTTCAGTCTGTCTGGCAAAATTTTTCAGCCAACAGGACGAATGTCAGGTAAATAATTGACATCTGCAACATGTTCTGATACAGTAGGTTCTGTAGATTTATGTTCAGTCTGACAGCCTTTTCTTATTTGCATGATGGAATGTCCTGCAATGCTTCTGGCCTTTTTGATATGACTGTACCTTTCTGTACTATGACTCTTTGTCCAAGAATAAAAGGCTTTAAAAAAAGTCCAAGATGTAGCAAGATGCATCAAAAAATCATCCAAGTTTAATACAATGTATCATGTGGTTATGTACAAAAAGAA
>MJUU01060788.1:39393-55609 GCA_002080025.1 Modiolus philippinarum
ATAGAAAAAAAGAAGGGAAACGGGGAATGTGTCAAAGAGACAACGACCCAAAGGGGAGTAACAACAACTCAAAGCTACCATAAGGTCTTCAATGAACGGTGAGAAAACCCCACACCCAATGGTAGTTCGGAGTCGGCCCCTGAATAAAGAGTAATCAAGTTCAGCGAAATAAACATCATCCTAGACTCCTATAGCCATAAAGTAAACGAACAAGAAAAAAAGACGACAAGACACACAAAGGCTTAATAAATTTCCTGACTTAGGACAGGCGCAAACCTGCTGCGGGTTTAGTTAATATAAAATTTTCAAAAGCATACTTTCTAATAGCTAATTAGATATAGTGAAACAATATTGTATCAACATTTTTACGTTAGATACCAAATTCGTGAAGTTTTTACATCTCTGAGTCAAATTAGCAATAACTCTGAAAAACGGAAAATTCCCATTTTTCATAAAATTCCGAGCAGAAGGGCCTGAAAAAGACCCCTTAAAAAGTTTGAATCTACTTAAATGGGCTTCTGCATGTCAGCTTTAGTGAAATACACACAATAATTTGCATTAAACATTATCTTTTTATTATTTAGAGCCTGAATATTTTAAATTTTCACTTAATTTTAAGGGGGAGGGGTGCTAATTTTGGCATCTCTGATCCCACACAAAGGCCGACTCTAAAAAATTTTCACGTAATTTGTTGCTTACATATCATAAATTATTATTGCATTGGCAATTATTAGATATATATTCAAATTTATACGATCCAGAAGTAAGAAAGACGAAATTGTGAAAATATCTAAAATTCCGAAAATTTCGATTTTTCAAAAATTTTATACCGAAAATCAAAATTTTAAGGACTTTAATGGTCTTATTTTTTAACATTGTATCGCAGCTGATAAATTAGACATAAAAACTAGATCAAATGATGAGATATATTAATCTGAAAGGAATTGAAAGCTATTTTTGGCAGGAGGAGGGTTAAATTTTTTGCATCCCAAGATCACAAAAATAGCGTAATGTGCCCAAACTTGTGTTCATTGTAAAGTATATTAAATAAGCTTTAATTTGATACCAAACAGTACATCTAACTTATCCACATAAAAATTATGGAGCTTAAAAGATAATATTAAGAATAAAACTAAAATGCAAGAATTTTGTGTGGTGTACTATAAAAGTGGCCCTATACTGTCTATGCGTGCAGGTTATATTCGTGTTAACATGTTTTATTTTAAAGAGGACTGAAAAAAATCGGTCTGGATCATAAGTGGGGGGTGCACGGAAAGTGATTTCAGCCCATGGCCTATAGCAATATATAAAATTAATCAAAATTCTCATGGATGCAACCTTAATCATTTAACATTTCAATTAAAAAATTTCCATTTTTGGTGAAGATTGTAAGCTTATTTGGCCCGTGACCCCCACTTTTTAATTCCTTTTTTTTTTTTTTTTTTTTTTTTTTTGGAAGTTTAATTTTTAATACTTTAAGTTTAATATTGAAAACTATTGAAAATTTCTAATGGATTTTGTCTATACCCCTGAGCCACCTTAGATTTATTTTGATAAGCAAACGCTTCCTTGTTCTTTTAAACGGTTAACTTTTAGTAGCTTGAAACAACATGGTAGATTTCTATTTATTTACTTATTTAACAAGATATTTGGGGGAATGCATATTATACTTAGCTTCACTATTAAGTATCGTTGCATTTAAACGAATAGTAGTATATGAAAACTATTTTTCTATGTTCAAAATTATTTATATTCAATCAAACTGTGTGTTGACATAGAAAGTACTCAAACGATAAACATTATTACCAATAACGTCTGTGGATTTTTTTTTCTGTCATCTTCTTGATATAACTATGTCTGCTACAGAGTAGGACTTCTTACTTAAATTGATTGTAAAACATGATTAACACAATAGATTTTGGAAGCCTTTGAAGTTTCACTATCTGATTTGTTGGTACTGTGATCTACCATGATATGTATTGGATTTTAAATTTTCACTATGCAGGAAATAGATATCTTCAGAAAAATACATGGTCAGAAAATAAAAAGACAAGAAAAAATGTTCTCAGGGCAATTTCCAGAATAGACGCCATCTATTTATACTTTGCTAATCAGCTTCACAAAGATCAAATCATTTGCACCCTTTTTTCTTTTTTTTTTTTTTTTGCTGTATTTTTGGTTTTTCTCCTTTTTGTGATCTCTTCTTATTATGTAACTGTTTTGTTATTTTTTATTTTTTATATCATTATTAAAATAAAAAAAAGTTCTGTACTAATATCCATATTTTCTTTACTGCACAATTCTTAAATTCCTATTTCTGTAATCCTTTTTCACATAGTAACCTTTTCTTGACGATGCATTAGTTCTTCAGCTTTATTTTTTGACAGAAAATAGCGAGGAAAAATGGGACGCCTACATAGAGGAATCAGGTCTTTAGAAAAGACATTGATACACATAATTCTTATTCTTGATTTTTACATTAATAATTTGCAGAATGTTCTTAGGCAAATACTTAAATAAAGCCTGGCATTCAAATCAATACCGCAAATGACATTAAACTAAAAGATATAACATGAAACAATATTAACAGATTTGTCTTTAGAAATAGTGAGTAATATCCTATTTCAAGGAATTCGTCATTTTGGATTTTTTTTAATTTCTTTTTTTTCTTCTTTTATTTTGTTTTGTTTTTTTTGTTTTGTTTTTTTTTAATTCTTTTATTATTCTATTTTTCCATCTCGACGCTGGGGCAAGTGTTAATACAACTAATACATTATCAGGATAAAGAATCTCTCCCAATTGATCACTTATAAGTAAAGTCTTTATTTGTGGGAAGTTAAAAGGAGGCTTTGTACAATTTGCAAAGGTAGTATTTATAGTACATAAAGAAATTTCAATACATAAGTGTGTCTTTTGTCTACCTGTCATTTAAAACCAGGAAGTAGTCATTGAAATCGTTTCCCCCAAAATTCGGAAAATTTTCATCTATTTCAAAAAACTTCATTGATAGAGACTAATTTAGAATGTATATATTTCTATATGATTACCATTTAAAGTGCAGTGAAGCTTGTACAAGTAACGCAAATTAAAGATTAAAATCCTAATCCTAATCAGGGTATAATATATCAATTCAATTTCTTTTTATTACGACTGAAGATACATGGCCATGTAAATGAAAGGAAAAAAGCAGTATGGGTAGTAAACGGACATTATGAGAAAACGTCTATAGAAAACAGGAAACATGAATTGTCAGATTAACTTAAATTTGAAAGATAAAACCGCAGTTTTAAGTAAAACAAATCAGCAACCGACTTCAAGGTTGAATAACAATGAAAATAGAGACTGAGACTTTGCCGATTAACTGACATTTTTTTTTTCTAATCAATTCCAATATACAAATGACCTAGGCTTAATGTCAAAAAAGATTAAAAGATACATACTCACGGAAAAAGAAATTATGCAATGGTTAAAAACGAAACATTTCCATCTTCATTTTTGCTACAAATTATAGAGAAAATGCATTTAAGTTTGTTTATCATAGTTTTGGTTGCATATGGCTTTTTTCCTAATAAATGTCCATGACATTTCAAATCAGTACGCAGTTTTTGTTTTCATTAGTATAAAATCAGAGCATATAATACTTAAATCCGAACCGTTTCTAGCCTACATAAAATCCCGAGACACATAAACTTGAATCTGAAGTTGAATCAACAATGACGGGATATGGAGTAAATGCAAATGAGACAAAATCTCTACAAATACATGGTAAAACCATGCAATGGAACAACGTTTTTATTGTTGTTCTTCATCTTGAAGTCACCATGAAGCCTTCAACAGTGAGCATTACTCATACCTCATAGAAAGTTCAAGACGGCCCCTAGCACCGGTTTGAGCGGAATTCATTACGAATTTCTGAGCAACGATACATCCATGGCTTTTTTTCCTTTGATCCATGGATGCGGGATCGTCAACAAACAAACTTAACTGGCAAAGTGTTCTTACAATCGCTGTCATCCATTGCTCGACAAAAAGACTAGTAGAAGACGATCACAACATTTAAATAACCACAGGGCACTCATCGAGCCAATGGTAAGAAAACTTGGCATAATAAAATCATGATACGTGGGCACAATAAACAGGTAGTCAGAAAAAAAAATTAAATAACCAAAAAATTAAAAAGCCAAAATTTGAAAGAATGATAGTGCATCCACATGAGAAATTCTTTCAAGAACAAGTAAACCATAACTGAAATGTATATAGAGCATACATCTTTCTCAAGGGGAACCTTTTTACTGACTCAACACTGCAATAGAGACAAACTCACGTTTAAAATTAACAATGAAGGGATTTGGAGTAAATGCAAGTGATACAAAATCTCTACAAATACACGGTAAAACCAAGCAATGGAACAACCGATTTATGTTGTTCTTCATCTTGAATATTCTACGAAAGGATATAGAGTAAATGAACATGAGACCTTTACACATATGTCTACTCCAACTGCAATTGATTTTAATGAGCTGTATGGCCATTTAGGAAATTAAGTCCTCATTAGCAGCACTAGAATCCAAACATAGGAAATCCACGATTTGAAAAATGTTCAAAAATGCATAGAACCAAACGAAATCCGAATAATCAGTAATATCAAATGTGGCTAAGGACAAAACTACGATGGAAAGAGTAAAACATTAGTTTTAGAATTTACATCAATTTAGATAATAGTTGTAAGCAAAGTGTTCACATAAGGTATAATCTCATGTACATGTACACCATATCTAAGAAAAATAAGAGAATACATCGAAGTCACCATGAAGCCTTCATTAATTAGCATTACTCATACCTCAAAGCAAGTTCAAGAGGACCCCAATCACCGGTTTGATTACTTTTTATCTACATTTTGTGTAAAACTTATTTTACAGTAACCTGGATGTCTATAAGTTATTTATTACATTGAATGTCATGATGAGATTTTGCTTTATTTGTTTTTCAATTTGTCCAATTGCTTTCTTATTTTAAAACTAATTAGCTTTATTTAAATTTTCACATAGGGCCTTATGTTTAGCCATGTTCTCCACCGGTGGTCATTTTCGTCGAATCAAATTATGTAAAGTGTCTATAGGACATCATTCCAATTCACTTTAAATTTGTTTTCCTTATTTTAGAGATGAGGATAAAAAAAGATGTTTTCCCATATTAGCTTATGCTGAACTATGTTCATCGCTTGATCGGAACAAAATGAGATTTTTTTTCTTCTTAATTATTTTGTCTTTGCTTTAATAATTCTCTATAGCATTCTTGTAATATTTGGTTTAATTAACTTCAGTTATTGCTGGAGAGGTGACTCATAAGGTTTAATGTTTGGCTATGTACGATTTCACCTCCATAACGGGTCGATAAGACATTGTTCTTTTACCTATGAGTAACAATACACTCTTATATTTTTGCAGTAGGGTCTCACATTTAGTGTTTTACAGGAACCCGATGAAATTTGAAAAATGTCCTGTTTTCACATCTTTGAATTAAAATTGTGTCATGATCAACAGCCTTATGATAATCAAAATATGACTTTCCCATTTTGTCTTGTGTTAAGCCATGTATCAAACTTGTTTCTATGCTTTTCTCCGATCCGATGAAATGCGCAAGCTTTAAAAGGATCTTCTAGAGATCTTAGAGATCATTTGAGCAAGTTTGATTTTATTTCTTTTAGTATTTCAGAACAGATTATGTTTTCAGACTAAGTAAGATTCAATGCTTCTTTTATGGATCTTCACGAATTAAGTAATTTATGTAACGGACTCTTCATACATCATTCCTGCAAATTCGGAATTACCCTTTCGGTCAGGTGAGCTAAAACTGTAGCCTCCCTTAAACTGTAAATCCCCTACTTGTGTGATGTTATAAAATGATTACAATGAAATTTACTTCGACCATAACGATGTGGTAAGGTAAAAATAAATAAATCTACGATTTTAAATTGATACCCAAAATGGAGAGAGCATTATTAAAGGATCAAAGTCAGCTTAAAATATTGATAGGTTATGGGCCTTATTTTCAAGATATTTAACATTTCAAAAAATGGCGGTAAATGCTCTCTTTGTCTTTTACCATAGTATAACATGAACACACTTTTATTTTCTTACACATGGAAGGAAAATCTACAATCTAATAAAATCTTGCTGACTTAAAATGAGGTACTGAAGCCTTTGATTGCTAGACAATTTGGTGTAATGGGGCAAAATATTTTATATAGTAATACTGGATAAAATCAGAGCAATCCGAATGATTTTTACAAATTTCAAAGACCTCACCTTACTTCATCCTTAAATTAACTGAAAACTAACCATAGTTATGTAGAATGTTGGAGTTAATATTTGAATTTCAACCGGCTTTGTCTTTTTGCCCCTTGGACTTTGGCTCTTGGAAATTCTGGTCGGTATTTCTATTACTACTCTCATTTAAGGTGTCGAAATGCGCATATGCAGAATCAAAATTCACAGTAACTTCGGTATTGTATTATTCCTATTCTACTTAAGGATGTAGTAAGGTGAGGTTTTTGAAATTCCTAAATGTCATTCGGATTTCTCGGATTTTAACCATTATTACTATGTAATATATTTTGACCCATTACACCCAATTTTTTTGTCATTAAAGTCTTCAGTAGGTCATTTAAAGTCAGTAAGCAAGATTTCAATAGATTGTATATTTTCCTTCCATGTGAAAGAAATCAGTAATGTTTCCATGTTGTACTAAGATAAAAGTCCAAGACAGCTTTTCCCGCCATTTTTTAAAATGTGAAATGTCTAGAAAACAAGGTCCATGACCTATCAATATTTTTAGCTTATTTTATTACTTCACCAATGCTCTTTCAATTTATGGTATCAATTTAAAATCGTAGATTTATTTAATTTCACCTTACTACATCCTTAAGTCAATATATTGTATATGTCTACAGTCAAGTGTTAAGTAAATGGTCACAATATGCTGTGGACATCCCAGTTTTATAACCGACTGACTTACGTGATATACCCTTTTGTGTTCAATTTAGACTATTATTCTCTAAAATATTATTGTTTTTGATCTACACTATGCAAACATAAAATCACATAATGTCTTTCAGTAGAAATTAACTGCTTCAATATCATTAAGTAGCTAAAATACCCAAGTTGCACAATAAACAGTAAATTTCGATACACTTTTCACGTTTTTTACATATTCCTGGATTGCCTCACTCACAGTGTGACTGGTGCTGTTAACAGAGCAGGACATGCTTACCCTTCCGGAACACCAGATGTCACACTCAGTTTCACTGGAGTTCACACTGTGAGTGCCTTTATTTTGAATGTTGTGATTTCTATTTCGGTGCTTTGTATCTGTCTAACGTCATCGTTTTCTGTGTCTTACGTTATTGTTTTCTGTGTTCTTGTTTTGGCCATGTCTTTGGACTTCGATTTTTGTAAATTCCACTCCTTTGTTCCTTCGTTATTCTACTGCCGTTGTTTCAAGAAGTAACCTCTTAATGGCAGCATTAGAATCAAATGATAATAACTTTCTTCATATTTCTTACAAAAACGTCTGAAGCTATTATTTCTGTTGGCCTTTTGGTGCATGCAAAGACTGGACTGGTTCTGCAATAATATTGAGTGGTGTTTTGGCTTACAACGGAAAAGATAAAATAAAATGAAGAAAAATAAATATTCTTTAAGGTGTCTCAGTGGTATTATTCCGCCATTTTTGTTTGAAACCTGTTCATTTAGGTTTCATACGTTAAGAAATTTAACAAAATAATTATTTAAAATGTAAATAAAGTTGAAAGGTATTTAAAATTTGTATTCCTAATTCATTTTAAAACATTTTTCGTTACAAAAAGATGAAACAAAACACATATGCTTGAAATTTGTAGCTGGATATACAGAACACAGAAATTAAGCAAGCGAGATAATTTAATAAAATAATTTCATATAAATATCACTAGAGAAATTAGCATTTCACAATTTATCTGGCTTATTTCAACGGTGGCCCCCAATTTTTATTTCTTATATGTAAACAATTTAATGTGTTGAAAACACATGCAAAGTACAAACAAAATCTATAATACATTTTTAAATTTATCCATTCATTTAGTCATTTTCCCTATCATTTCTTTTTAAAATCCTTAAATTTTCAATTTAATTTTTTTCGCTTAAATGCACGGTGACCCCCAAATTCTATTTAATATTTTGAACAATAATACAATTATGTTCCTACACAGAAAATTTCACAAAATTCTATAATAGGAAATCAATACAATGCAGACACCTTAACCATGATCCAATGCATATTATCGACCCTTAATCTGGTGAGAATTATCTTTTGATAGCCAAACAAACATTTAATTATACAACCATATACACGTATAAAGAGTTTTAAACTTTAAGATAGTCTTTCATTGTGAACGCTTTATAAATATTTTGTAAATTTATTCATTCAAGTAATTTTAAATTATACGAAGTTACGTATCTGCTTCGTATGTGCATGACAGTTATTGCTAGTATTAAGTTTTGGAAATATAAAGTAAAAACAAAAAGAAAGAATGCAAAATACCTTTCAAATCTCAATTTTATTATGAACACCCAAACACTTGGGAGCAAAAACCAACTTTAAGATGCATTTGTTTAGAAATCAAATATGCCGAAAAATTACAGTTTTATCGAATTTTCTCATCAGAATCAAAATGAAAATTTTCAGAAATTGCATTACCTTACTTTTTTTGATGTGGTACTAAGGAATTAAGAGTAAGTGGATATTAATATTGTATTATGTCATCGTTATGTCATACTTTTTCTCGTATACTGGGTGTAATATATACAGGTATATTGTTGAATGAAGGTATCATTGTATGATATCACCGTAAACAGTGAAAAAAATCATATTCTGTGAAATCAAAAATCCGTTGACAACAAATTGAAATGTCAACTTATATTATATTATAAATAAGGGTAATAACAAAAATAATAACAGAATTGTCAAAAGCGGAAATCCAAGGGCGAAAAGATAAAACAGGAGTAAACCCAATCAAAATATTATCAAATGCAGTGGTCTTGACTTGGTTAAGGCAATTAAGGTGTCTCAGTGGTATTATTCCGCCATTTTTGTCTAATACTTGTTCGATCATTTAGGTTTCAATCATTCAAAAATTTAGCAAAATGGTTATTTAGAATGTGAAAAAGTTCCAAAGTAATCAAAATTATTATTCCTAATCACTTTTACAACATATTCATTACAAAAAGGTGAACTAAAACACTCAAGCTTCAAATCTGTTAAATTATGCAAGGGAGATAATTTGATAAAAGAATTTAACATAGATATCACTAGAGAAATTAATATTTCGCAATGTATCTCTCTTATTTCAACGGTGACCCCTAATTTTCATTTTTTTATATATAAACTATATAATGATTTCAAAACACATGCAAAGTATGAACAAAATCTACTATAGATTTTTCAATCTTTCCTCTCATATAATCATTTTTCCTATCATTTCTATGTAAAATCCTTAAATTTTCAATTTTAGATTTTGGGCTTTAATGCACGGTGACCCCCAAATTTTATTTTATATTTTGAACAATAAAACAATTATGTTTCTAAACAGAAAATTTCACAAAATTCTATAATAGGAAATTAATACCCTACAGATACCTTAAAACAAAATGTTGGGATAAATCGGATTTATTGCGCGCCTCACGTTGATGTAGTGTCCAGTAAAAATTCAACAGCAATTGCTGTTGAAAGTTTTGTAGATTATGAAAAGAGATGATCATCAAAGTATTAAGTAGAAAACGAATGTTGAATCAAAGTTCGGACAGAAACTTCTTATTTTTTCACAATTAAGGGACTGATATATATAAAAGAACTTTTTTAATATTTGTATGAGACGGATTTTAAAGACCTTGATTAATAAGGCGGTCACGAAGATAACTATGCAAATGTGAAATTTGTGCTAGCTCATGATAACAAATCAACTTTGAAACACGTACTACGTAAACAAGAGAAGTTAGAATATTACTGTAAATGTTCGGGAAAATGATAATTTGGAACTTGAATCGTCCCCGCTGTCGTAACTTTTAGTACTTAGATGACCATTTTCGTCAAGTTCAAGATTTAAGTCGAAAAAGATGTAGATCTAATGATTTCTTTATCACTTATTCTGGGGTTTATATTGATTGGATCCATTTTAGCCAAAAATGCGTTCTTAATTGAAAGAACTTAACCTATTCATCAGTAAGTGAGATTCTTTTATTTATGAAATTTAATATTTGTCCCTGGAGATATTCATTAGAACGAATTTGCGAGTAGAGGAGCAATGGAAAAGGGAGAGATGTTGGCGCGCCATAAAACCGGTTTAATTCACCATTTCTTTTGAAATGCCTGTAGCAAGTCAGGATTATTTTGTAAAAGAAATGGGTAATTAAACTCTTGGACTTGTAATAGGCCATATCCGAGTTATGGTATTTAGATTTACCAGTTGTTGTTTCGCCGCCCTACGTCACAAATATGTCCACCCTATGTGACCAGTTTAATGACGTTGTAGGTTTGTGACGTGACGTTTTCTATACTGTGACGTGTTGAAAAGTGGTCAGGTAAATCCTGATACCACAGCTCGGATATGGTCTGTTGTCCAACACTTTAGGACACTTTGGTCCTTTTGTCGGGAAACGGATGACAAGGATTGTAAGAGTACTTTGCCAGTATAAATTTTTACTAGTCTCTAAGACATCTCGCGATCATAAAGCCCGATAGTCAGACTTGTCTGCCATGAAAAAATTTACCTTGCGTATTATAGAAACTTACAGTTTACCAAAATTCTAACCACTAAAAATACTGAGGCTTTATTCCGTGTATTGCACTTGGTAGATGTCCTGGGTACTGGATTTGGCTTCCTGTTTCGAAATTTTTGGAAAGTAGTCCTTCTTTTTGGACTGCTTTTTGATGATGGCTTTCCATATTATTAGATTTTAATGCTGCTGATGAGAGGTTACTCCTTGAAACGCATGTACAGCCTAACGAAATTAACTGTTTTTATGCAACTTTGGTATTTTTTGTATTTTGTACCATTAGGCCGATGCCACTGCTGGTGGACCAGAGGTCCCCAAGGGTATTAACAAGCCCGATAGTCAAACTTGTCTGACATGAAAATTTTATCTTGCGTATTATAGAAATAACTGTTTTTATCTAAGTTCTAACCACTAAAAATACTGAGGTTTCATTCCGTGTATTGCACTCGGTAGATGTCCTTGGTACTGGATTTGGCTTCCTATTTCGATATTTTTGGAAATGAATAATTCTGTTCTTTTTGAACTACTTTTGGATGATAGCTTTCCATGTTATTTGATTTTAATGTTGCTGATGAGAGGTTACTCCTTGAAACACGTATACAGCATAACGAAATTTACTGTTTTTATTCAACTTTGGTATTGTTCGTATTTTCAAACATTGGACCGATGCCACTGCTGGTGGACCAGAGGTCCCCGAGGGTATTTACAAGCTTGATAGTCAGACTTGTCTGTCATGAACATTTTACCTTGCATATTTTAGAAATTTACTGTTTTATCTAAATTCTAACCACTATAAAATACTGAGGCTTCATTCCGTGTATTGCACTCGGTAGATGTCCTTGGTACTGGATTTGGCTTCCTATTTCAATATTTTTGGATGAGTACTTCCTTTTGGACTACTTTTGGATGATGGCTTTCCTTATTAATTGATTTTAATGCTGCTGATGAGAGGTTTCTCCCTGAAACACGTGTACAGCATAACGACATTTACTGTTTTTATACAACTTTGGTATTTTCAAAACTGTATTTGTCATTTGATTATGAGACTTACAAATGGTGTGATTCGTTTCCGTATACTTTTGTTAAATCGTCCACTCAGTTCGAATGGATGTCAGATGACGTTTGGGTCCCATTGGAAGTCGCATTAAAAAAATTTAAAAAGCACGGATATGAATCGTTGATGAATACGAATTAAAGTAATTCAAACTGACTAGTGAGAATAGATGATTTGCCAATTACTGAAGTTCTTGTAAGTTCTAGCCAAATTTTTTTTTTTTTTTTTTTTTTTTTTTTTTTTTTTTTTTTTTTTTTTTTTTTTTTTTTTTTTTTTTGTTTTTTTTTTTAATTTGGGGGTCAAACTTTCAAAGGGAGGTAAATCTTACACTGGACAAACAAACATTAAACATGCATATTTGTTTTAAAGTACGGTCTCCGTGCTAAGCCAGTCTGGACAAAGTAATTCCCTACACAATATTTATGATATTCTGCAGTAAGTTAGCATATTTTCGAATTCTTAATACTTTCTTGGTTACTGAGAAGACAGTTAGTATTGTTGTTAATTTTTTTTACTTGAAACAAGTGGCACTTTAAAGCATGGTAAGCGCTATCTGGGATTGGGTTCTGAATTATTTTGCTGACTAAACGTCTGCTAAAAGTTAAACTATCATAACTTTTGATTAAAAATGCTATTTTTTGGTTGTTTTTCACAAGCAGGGAACCATTCTGTCCCCTCGAGATTTTTCAAAAATTTACCTCGCCTTTGGGTTTTGCTAAATTCATGCTGTTGATCGCAGAACTGGCAAATGGTCTATTGAATTCGAATTTTTGTAAACGCAGGATAGAATTTCATTTGTTCAATGTGTATGCTTTTAGTTATAAATTTGTATGATTTCTATGTCCACTAAGAACAGATAAGAACTTGCATGTACAAATAAAGTTTCTTACATACAAATTTACTATGTATTGAAAATTCTCAAAGCTGAAAGTTCAGAAAATAAGATTTTTATATAAATGACGCATACTAAGGAAGTTGTGTGGAAAACCCAAGTATATGTTAATTAGGAATACTTTCTTTTCTCAACATAATTATCTTTGTGTAGGGGTCATTTCAGCACACATTAATCAACATGAGGAAGTTTTTTAAAAAAAGTATTATATCACTATTTGACCCATCTTTCATGTTATATCATTGAAGCAATGATTTACAGTTATTCTTCAGTCAAAACAGTCATTATTTTTCCCAATTACAGTGCCGGATATTTGTTACAATTTCTTCATACTTGACTGTTATACATATCATTTTTTAAAACATCTTAAGTTTTATGAAAAATGTACAAAATGTTGACAATTTAAAGTATGGTTCTCAGCAACCGTTTACAATAATTAATATCGAATGCAAATGTGGGTGCATTATAGTGCTACAACTTGAACGGAAATCAGAAAAAGATAAAATGAAAAAGCAAAGAAAGTTTATTATAATTATGTTACCCCAGACAACGTCGGTGACATGTTGTTATTCTACGTTTCTTCTGATTATTATTATTATTCTTCCGTCGCTTCTTCTTCTTCTTCCTCCTCCAATAATTCTTGTCCGAGTGATTATTTTGAAATTGCTGGACCAATTGATTTCAAACTAATCACAAAGTTGGAACACAATCTGAAGTTATATGCTGTGCTTTTAAAATTTTCAAAAATGGCCACCATTTCAAAGATGGCCGCCAAAATACGTCAAAATTTCAACATTGTCAGAATTCAACGAAAATTGATTTTTAGGTAGATTTCGAGGCTGCGAACAAGATGGAATCATCGAATTAGTTGTCTGGGGTGACATCAGCTATTGCTTGCAATTGCAAATCTAGTTATAATTCCAATTGTAAATGCAACGCCCAATTTTGGTTAACGTCGTGGAATACAAAGAAATTATTTTTCCAATGAAAGATTCTTGCCCATGAATACGCTCCAAGGTTAAATAGAGCAGTATACGATGACGTCAAATTCAGTGATAACATTGCCCAAAGTCGCTTCGAAAATTGTCATTTTGCATTAACATAAACTGAGATTCTAACACATGCGTATATAGCGAATAGACCATATCCAAGTTCTGGTATTTAGATTCACCATTTGTAATTTGTTCGCCCTATTTCACAAGCATGTCCGCCTCATATTACTTTGAAAACATAATTTCATCATGTTATATGCTTCATGAACTGGAGTTTTCTTTACTGTGACGTGCTGAAAAGACGTCTGTTAAATCTTGATACCAGAGCTTGGATATGGTCTTTCCAATGCCAAATTAAGCTTATTTAAATGGACTTATGCAATTCAATTCGAATTTCATGTGAACGCAACATTAGTAGTAACAATCAGAAATTTATGTAAAAACTCATTTACTCACCAGTTTTTCGGTCAACAGATGAATATTTAGATAGTCATGTATTTGGATTTGTTATGCATTTTTCTTATGGCCTGTTAACATTACAAAAGTAAATCCGGATCAACTCAGCTAAAACAGCTTAATCCATATTACGTTCACACTGCAAAAGTTAATCCGGATTAACTTAAACTACAACGTTACGTGTATTTCAACTTAAAACTGGGCAATGTGAACGTAACGTTCTGGATTAACTTAATCTGGATGAAATTAATCCAGATTAACTTAATTCGGATTAACTCAAATATGAACAGGCTCTTAGATTTTTTAAAATTTACCATCAACGTCAATGCCCCAAGACGTTTTCACAGCAAGTTCGGTTCGGAATTGAAGACTGATCATTTTTGGACATGACCTGGTTCCCTATTCTCTATAGTACTGAGCACGAAAGAAAAAAAAATATTTCTAATAAAATTATTATTTGTAGAAAAATCAAACTTGTCAACATGACAAGTTACTTGTGAACATAACCTGTGCTTTCATATCTTGGTTTTACATAAAAATACACAGCAATTCTTCATCAATGAGGCTTATACACATATACCTGTTAGAAATTAAAGAGAAGTTGCGCAAACAAGAATATGAATTGCGGACCCATGGAAGGTCCAAAGCATCATTAGTACTAAGCAACTAGTGGATTTTGGGATAATGACTGTTTTATGAACTGTTAAAAATATATATTACTTAAACTTGCCACAAGTCTCCCTGTAAGTTAAAGTCCCCGTAAAAAATTGCTATGAAAATGTACAGAATATTATCAAACACCTGTTTACTATCCAGCTGATAGTATACATTTTCAAAGCAAATATTTTTTTTTTTGAAGGGACTAAAACTTAAAGAGAGAATTGTGGCACGTCTATATATGACTGTAAATGTCATGATATGAGCGATTCCCTCGTGCTGCTCTGAAATTTTGATTTGCTCCCTCTGGTGTGACACTGTACACGTATTTTAAACTATGTAATTTAATAATTCTTCATGACCACTGAAGATAAATTTGATGACTTAAAGGGGTCTTTTGGTGACAAAAATCAATAAATGTGCACCCGTTAACATGATTGATTGGTGGTTTTCTTTGCTACAAAAAAAAACAGTTTTTCGGACCAATCGCCTGTAAAAGTCCGGAGTGTTTGAGAAAACGAAATTATCAGCTGGATTTCTAATAACACAACCAACAAGCATAATAAATGAGAGGTTCCGTGGCATATATCATTTATAAGTATATGTATTCCTTAAAAACGTGTGAAGCTAACTTCACTGATGTTATTAAGAATTGCCGGGAAATTCGACTCCCTCCTGCGAAAAAATCTACTCCCTCATGCCGTGGAGCTACTCCCCTGTGGTAACGGTTGTACGCGGTGTGTTCGGTAATATTGTTATTACCCCCATGTAGTAAATAAACAGGAAAATTTTTCAGTTAAATTGATTATCAAAAATGTAGATTCCTGAATACAGTGGAACCTCCGAATACCGGCCTTCGTCGGGACCAAAGAAATCGGCCGATTTTACGAGGTTCCGGTTTTCGGAGGTTCCGAAATCCGGTCTTCAAATTCCGAACTCTAATACCGGGTATGTTATATATGATATGTAAGTAGTTAACTATGGGGGAAAATCTGCGGTTTTCAAAAAACGTTTTTTGAAAACCGCAGATTTCCCCCCATAGTTAACTACTATCTACGGGACTAACGAGAATAAACAAACATGTAAGATTTGTTATTCACTACAGTTGAGACGGGTAAAACGGGCTAGATTCTTAGTTCACTCACATTTTTTACGTTGCTTGCGGTTTAAGCATCTCATAAGTAAAACAAAAATCTTATAGGTTTTACTCTTTTTCCAACGCTCAAGACTCTTGTTTAACCTGTTTAAGACACTGTTTATAAACTCTATCATTTTTATATAAGAAAGAAAAATAATAATCCAGTAATAAAAAATGTTTAGAGGAACACAGTTCTGTGATCGATATGAGTATTGT
>MJUU01060788.1:55834-94601 GCA_002080025.1 Modiolus philippinarum
TAAGAATTGAATGCATTATTTTGAAGTTTCATTGGGATATGAAAGGGTTGACCGAAGCACATTTTTAATGAAGCGCGGTAGCGCTTCATGTTGAAAATGTGCGCCCGGTCAACCCTTTCATAGTCCCTATGAAACTTCAAAATAATGCATTCAATTCTTATAATTACATTTTAAACCCGAAATATGAAAAACGGATCTATTTCCAGGGAAGTACATCATGTATATTGGGATTCTATTTTAAAAATTCATCCGCCACGTGAACACGTGGTCAAATGTGTTTCATGGGAATTGCAACTTCACATTGATATGCCACGTGAGCGATGTTCACCTATCAAATTGACGGAATTCAAATGAATATTCATGAAATGTAATTATACCGAAATGGTGCGGACTGCGTACAGGCGTACAAGAAATTGCCAGGTAGTATCGAACCGCCCCTTTCATTGCGCTAGTGTGCGGTTGCAGTTTAACATCAATTCTTATTGAAAGGTCGTAGAAACTAATGACTTGTATAATTTTTGGCAATGATAAAGGGCAATATCGCAATGAAAAACAAGATGCTGCTGTGAAATGGAAGACGCATCTTTCGAATCCAATCCATATCACTAATGTACAGCAGTTAGCTCGAATTTTTCGTCTAAAGTTAAAGTCACATTCTATTTTCTGTCAATTCTGGTAACCACCTTCAGAAAATAGAGATTCAATATTGGACATGTCGCTTTATGCACTGTTCATCATAGTTATATATCAATTCTCAGAAAAAAATACAGAGTCAATGAGAAACCTCAGTCTGTTATCTCCCTGTACCAAACAGGGATGGGGTAATTGTAATGTGTAATTGTAATTAATTGTAATTAATTACAACTTTTGATGTAATTGAAAGTAATGTGTAATTGACAAAAAATTAAATTACATGTAATTGTAATTTAATTAAGTACTTACCAAAAAAGGTGTGTAATTTCAATTACTTTTCCAATAACATTCAATTACATATACATGCTAAAAGGAAGTGAATGAAAGGTTGCTATTTCCTTGCATTTTATTAGTATTCAAGAAAGTTTAGATAGTTCTTTACACAAAATGTTATTATGACTTGGTATTTTTTCATACAAGAATAAGCACTTTTACTCTCTTGTTTTCAAATGTGGACATTTTACAAATTGCTGTTTCCTCTGATGCATTTTTAAAAAATTTTTAGTTGTTTTAATAGAGCAACTCTTGATAATTAATGATGAAATATAAATTAAGTTTATAAAACTGCTTTATAAACAGTCAAAAATATCTTGATTGTATTTTATTATAAATGCATACAGCAATATGGCTTCTAATTAGTTGTTTGTCATATTTACTTATGTGTCAGTGATAAACAAGACTTAATTAGTGTCTAATTAGTGACCTTAGGCATTATAATAAACCTTTTAAATACATACACATTTTCCAATTAAAGGAATTTTCTTTTGATGTGTTAAAACTGTCTGCTGAGTTTTCACACATTTAAGTAAAAGTTATATATGAAAGTTGGATATATATTGGATGCCTGCAAATTCAAAGAATTGGAGATATCTCAAAATATTAATGAATTAACTTGCCAATCAGCTAATAACAAACCCACAATAGAAAGAATGGATAAACTTTCAGGTTTGATAAGTTTAGACTCAAGGACAATACATTTGAACATTTGATGTAGATAAAGTTTATCTGTAATCACATCCGTCAACTTTTTTGGTTGTTTATTATTTTACAAGAATGGTATGTAATACTTTCCTTCATGGCTCTTAGAGTAATTTTCTTTTGTTAGCATGATAAATAACTCTTGAAAATAAATAATAAAAAAACGTTGGCTTCAAATGTAATTTGTAATTTAATTAATTACATTTGCAAAGTAATTGTAATTTAATTAATTACATTCTAAAATCCTTGTAATTGTAATTGTAATTTAACTGAGCATTTTGGGAAAGTAATTGTAATTTAATTAATTACTTTCCAATGTAATTGACCCCATCCCTGGTACCAAAGTACATGTAGTTTTGTATGGTTCAACATGATTCGCATATCAATAACCTCTTTTGATATTTAAATCAAAATTATCTCCTTTTTAACCAAATAATACATTATTTAATAATGCCAAATACCAAGGTGTCTCCAATGATGAGTTAAATCCCGAAGTAACATTTAATTTCTGCAGTTGGCCGTTTCGACAAGTTATGTCTTTTCTAGTTCTATACGAATCAAACCGGAAGATCAAATAAAGACATTTTTTAATGTCTCGGCTTGTACTGCAATTTATGAATGTATCTCTTTTTTAGCTCACCTGGCTAATGCCAGGGTGAGCTTTTGCCATCACTTTGCGTCTGTCGTCCGTCCGTCTGCCCGACATTCGTTCGTCCGTCCGTCCGGCGTAAACTTTTCATTCAAAGATCTTCTCTTCTGAAACTACTGGGCCAATTGGACCAAACTTTGCCACAATAGTCCTTGGGTGGTCCCCTACAAAAAAGGTGTTTTTCAGGTCCACAGGATATCCAAGATGGCCACCAGCTGGAACATAGTTTTAACATTGGACTCTATGGGAAAACACATTCAAAGATCTTCTTCTCTGAAACTACTAAGCCAATTGGCACCAAACTTGGCCACAATAGTCTTTTGGTGGTCCCTTACAAAAAAGGTGTTTTTCAGGTCCGTGCGATATCGAAGATGGCCGTCAATGGGAAACATAGTTTTAACATTGGACCCTATTGGAAAACACATTCAAAGATCTTCTTCTCTGAAACTACTGAGCCAATTGGCACCAAACTCGGCCACAATAGTCCTTTGTTGGTTCCTTACAAAAAAGGTGTTTTCAGGTCTGTGAGATATCCAAGATTGCCGCCAGCGGGAAACATAGTTTTAACATTGGACCCAATGGAGAAACACATTCAAAGATCTTCTTCTCTGAAACTGCTGAGCCAATTGGCACCAAACTTGGCCACAATAGTCCTTTGGTGGTCCCTTACAAAAATGATGTTTTTCAGGTCTGCATGATATCGAAGATGGCCGCCAGCAGTAAACATAATTTTAACATTTGACCCTATGGGAAAACAACTTGAAAGATCTTCTTCTCTGAAACTACTGAGCCAATTGGCACCAAACATGGCCACAATAAACCTTTGGTGGTCCCTTACAAAAAAGATGTTTTTCAGGTCCACGCGATATCCAAGATGGCTGCCAGCAGGAAACATAGTTTTAACATTGGACCCTATGGGAAAACACATTCAAAGATCTTCTTCTCTGAAACTACTAAGCCAATTAGCACCAAACTTGGCCACAATAGTCTTTGGGTAGTCCCTTACAAAAAGGGTGTTTTTCAAGTTCACGCTGTATCCAATGTGGCCGCCAGCAGGGAACATTGGTTTTAACATTGGACCCTATGGGAGAACACGTTCAAAGATCTTCTCCTTTGAAACTACTGAGCCAAATGAACCAAGCTTGCAATTGGTCAAAATAGTCTCAATGTGGACCCCTGAAAAGAAAAAAAAATTGTTTTCAGGTTCCCACTTTATCCAAGATGTCTGCCAGCAGGGAACATAGTTTAACATTGGACTCCATAGGGAACACTAACAGTGGTCTTCTCCCCTTAAACTAACTGGGCATATTGGAACTATAGTTTAATTATATACATGTATATTAGCTCTATAACATAAAATTTCTATGTTAATCAAGGACCAGGTGAGCGATACAGGCTCTTGAGAGCCTCTTGTTATTGTTAAAACAACATGTAAGTAAAACCCATATAAACATATTCTATTCCTTAAAGCATGATATTTACGTTAATTAAGGATGGCAATTTCGTAAATATTCAATCTTAAATATTGAAATGCCGATAGTTTAAAAATCTATTTCTCTAAGGTGTTGAAATATTGTTATTAAACTGATATCCGTTATATCAAAATCATATCAATAAATCAAAAATAGATTGAAGTAGTCATTTATATATCATAATTACAATATACACATTAAAAGAGCAATACACCGTAATACCGTTGATTGATATGTAGCAACCATCGACCGCAAACTATAAATATAAATCTACGGTGATCGAGATTCGAGTCATTTACTATGTAATGGTTTTACCATTTGATAAACGGCTTCTCTGAAAGGACAGCCCTGCTGTACATTGTTTTGGTACTGACCTAATATATTGTTACCTCCGAACCTTTGCTTTGAGTTGAGATTTTATTTCGTTCATAAAATTTTTATTCAAAACCTTCCTCAGGAATTTTTCTTTTGCATACAAGGTATGGGGTAACAATGCAAAACTCGAAATTTTTTTCGGCCCGCTGAACCAACAATGTTTTTCTTTAAAATGTACTTTAGCCATGGTAATTTTTTAACAAACACTCTAGCATGAAAAATAACATTTTGTATGAAACGATTGTACAGAGTACACATACGGTAATATTCCGCCATTTTGAATTTTGAATTTGTTTTATGAAAATGTATTTCTCATTAATTTTAACAAAAGGTACACGTACTAGCATTTTAAGTTGGGCGAAAATCTTTACAATATTTTGCTTAAAACCAGTAACGAATTTATATCTTTTAAATTAAATTTAATCTTAAATGTAAAGATTATAATGCTATTTGTATTGTTAAGAGTCGGGTAGTGGCTGGATCAGGACAAATTGTGTATTGAAAAATTTGTAAGCATTTTGGAATTACAAACACATAGATGTATAATCTTAAAAATTAAGTTTGATTTTTTAATTTACGACAATGATTTTCATAGAAAACACAGAAAATATGAAATAAGGGAAGATAACTCCCTGATTTGTTCAAAATATAGATGCTTTATCAACTTATCAAGTAGTGTTAATATCATATCTTCAGTCACCAATGGTACATGTGAAAATTGAAAAGTTTAGTTTGGGAATAGAACCACAAATTTATTGGAAACAGATTTACCATGTACGAGATATAATAAAGAATCGGTCCAAGTACTTCGTGGACAATCTCTTCAATATTTTTTAAAAAGGGGGAAAAAGTTTTTTTTTTTTGAAAGAAAGGAAGTAATTTTATAAAAAAGAAAAAGAGATCAGTACGAAAACTTAAATTTTTGTCAAGTAATAAAAGTATACAACAAAAAAATTAATAGTAATGCCAAAACAAGTTATTTCTATGTTTGGCGTCAGCGCGCGCCTTGACAATGTGTTATTTTTTAACAAAACAAACAAGAGATATGTTTTCGTTTTCTGGCGTTAAAATGATCAATTAAGGAGACAACAAGCGTATATTCCTAATAGAAATCTGTTTAAAAAGACCAACATAATCTGAAATGTCGAGAATAAGCAATATTGAAAAACAATCGTCACTAGATTCAACTGAACTGTGAAAACTGACTTTTAATGAAGATTTGTTACATCAAAGTGTGTTATTTTCAATATTTCTGTCTTGTTTTTTTTTTTTGGCTTTTTTGTTATTTGTTTGTTTTCCTCATACCCTTCTTCGTTTCAAAAATAAAGTTGAGGCCAAACATAGAATTAAATTTGTTTGGACTAATCGGAGATTCAAACAAGCTGAAAGCAGCCATCGTTGTTCTAGGACGACATAAATTTAGCATGCATGTGACATTGATATTACGTAGTCATTATTTTTAGAGAAAAATAGGATATGTATGAAGGAAAAGGTCCTGGCAATATATAAATGAAACAGGTAAAATTTAGAAATTTTAGGCCATAATCCTCTTGGTTTTTATAATAAATAACTGAACTTTTATCTGTAAAAGTATCTGAAGCAAACGTCCCGAATCTAATATATATATTTACTTATCGAAAGAATCAAATTATTAGGTATAGTAACATTGTTTATGCAGTTAAATAGTTCAACAAGAATCAATCAAATCTATTTCATGTGGCTTAAATATTAAAAAACTTTCGGTGAAATATAGTTAGGTCATATGGCCGATTACCTCACTTTTATTTTATTATTATTTTGCATTCCCTTTCAACATAAATTGCAAATTCGCCAATGTTCTCCCTGTTGATACTATTGATATATTGATATATATTGATTAGTGTTGTTTAAAACCATTTTATATACAATGGAATTATTAATGGTTAGCAATAGGCGGTTCAATCAGTTTTTTATTAAAATAGTTTGGTTGTTAAGTTTATTTGACGAATGCAGTCAAACATTATTAATATGCATTTAGTCTGAATTTGTTTTTATTTTTTGCATTGCGTTGAACAGATTGGAAACATAATTTGGGAGATCTAAGTAATAATAAAACGAATTGCCAATACAGTTATAACATTTCTTTTGTGATACTAGTTATTATTTTGTATGTTTAAATGTTGTTATGAAAAGTAACTGTTATTCGGAGATGCTGTATAAAATTTAAACGAAATGACTTTTCGTAACGAAATTACTTTTCGTTTTTAATGATATACACGTTGAGGTATAATTAATTGAATAAATTCTATGGCCGTCACCACGACATCATAGATAGATATGAAATGACAGTGTAAAATGTTATTGTTTATCTTTCATTAATATGTATTTTATAAAGATATCAAAATACCAAAGTCGCTGTGAATTTTTTTCTGCAGATGACCATTGCAACAACTTATGACTCTCATCAGTGCAGATCAAACCAATAGATTTGGAAATCCATAAACCGAAATTTGTGTAAAAGCTGATAGAGAACAAATTACCAAAACAATCTAAATAGAAAAGCCAAAATTAGCTATGGACAGAGCTATGCAAAGGGGAGATACATGTACTACTTAGTTTTAAACCAAAACATTCTAAAATTTAGAAATTGAAATTTTTTCAAATTAAATCGGTTTTCGGTCAGCACCGAAGTACTGGCTACATATATGTACTGGTCTAGTGACCATCCGGGACTGGAAGTCCACCAACCCAGTGGTGAGAAATCACTGTGAATTTAGTCAAATCAAAATATTTGGAAACCCTTATACCGAAATTTGTGCTAAAGCTGATGGAGAACAAATTACTAATAGGATCTAAAATGAAATAAAAATACCCCCAAAAAATGTCAAAAGCTGGCTGATTGTATGGAAAAATTATATTGTTAAGAAATACTGAAATAGTATAGAAATAAACGCATTGATAGGAAAAACGTTCCAATACATCCACTATACTCAATTAGATCAGTGAGAGTAGGGAGAAGAGTTGGCTAATAAAATACTAGAGGCTCACATGAGCCTGTATCGCTCACCTGGTGACTGGTTTTATTCACTGTCACCAAAAGACCACCCATTCTTACTATTATATAGTATAATACAAAACTACCGAAGTTGCATAAAAAAACATTCGTTATGCTGTACACGTGTTTCAAGGAATAACCTATCATCAGCAGCATTCAAATCAAATAATTTCGAAAGCCATAACCCAAAGGTAGTCGAAAAAGAAGTACTCATTTCCAAAAATATCAAAATAGGAAGCCAAATCCAGTACCAAGGACAGTCAGTTCACCGGATGATACATTTTCATTCTTGGAAGAGGTACAAAGGTAAAAATCACAAACTGTGGAAGGGATCACCCAAAGACAATTGTAACCAAGTTTGGTTCCATTCAGAGGAGAAGACATTTGAATGCATTTCCCATAGGGTCCCTATAGGGACTACCCAAGGACTATCGTGGCCAAGTTTGGTTCAGTTTGGCTTGGTTGTTTCAGAGAAGATCTTTGAATACATTTCCCATAGGGTCCTTTGTTAAACTATGTCCCGTGCTGGCGACCATCTTGGATGAAGTACGAAATAAAAATCACAAACTTTATAGGGGACCATTCAAAGACTAATGTGACAAAAATTTGGTCCCCATTGACTCAGCGGTTTCAGTGGAGAAGATCTTTGAATGCATTTCCCATAGGGTTCTATGTTAAACTATCTTCCCCGCTGGTGGCCATCTTGAATGAGATGAAAACCTGCTGGATATATGTGGAAGTTGTAGTTCTTGAAAAGCTCAACACTTTTGCAATTCACATTTAACCTTATCTCAAACAGTTTTTGAAATTAAAATAAAAATGCTAAAAAAATTGTAAAAATTCAAAGAAAAGCAGCAATAACTCCTATGTGGGTTGTCAGACTTTCTTCAAAATAGCAGGACATGCAGATCTTACTATGCTGACCATTTTTCTATAATAAACTTTACTTCTATTTTGTCCATTTTTAATATATCAGACTAAAAAATAACGAAAAACTAAAAAAATTACGGAAAGGGGGCAACAACTCAAAGACGGGTCAACGGATATTCTTCAAAATTGCAGGACAGGTAGATCGCATCATGCTAATCATTTTTTCTCACTCAGATTTTTTATATCTGTGAAAGTTTTTCGAGTAATTTGCAAAAAAAAACACAGAAATTTACCTCTTTGTTTTGTTTTTAGTAACAGCGGCCGTGTTGTTTGGTCTATCGACATAAAAATCACAAACTTGAAAGAGCATACCCTGGAGATGATTCAGGCCAAGTTTGGTTAGTATTGGTCAAGTAGTTTGAGAGGAGAAGATCTTTGAATAAAAGTTAACGGACGGACGACGGACGCCGAGTGATTGGCAAGGTGAGTTAATGAGGAATTTTGAATCAATTAAAACAAGAAACACCTACAACGGCCGAAAATATCAATCAAATGCTAGAGTCCACAAGGGAACTATACAAGAAAAATATGAGTAAAAGATAAACCCCATTTCCTTATAGTATGACCAACATACAAATAAAACCTAATACATATAGACTGCTAACTCAAAGACAACTTAAAAATGAAAGAAGAAGACAAAACGTTAGTTAGCAAAATTGTCCAAGGACTGCTCATCACTTATATGTCGCATATCTCAAAGATCCTAGGCTGCAGGTTGAACACTGTCGCACTATGAAAGAAAAGTAATACTCAAAACTTCCCGATGGTTTCGTTAGAATCATCATATATTTCAGTAGACATCGGCGGTATCAGTGAGAGGCCAGTATGCATGTAAATTCTCCAGGTCTTCAAAGCCAATTTAATTGGTTGATGCAAAACATCCTTTCGATATTCGCTTTTACGTCACAACTGTAATAAGACATCTGTAGCCTTTAACGTTGCCGTTGAGAAAGGGGAAACACTCTTGCATCTCGCCTTTTTATCAGTTTTTACTAACTATTAAAAAAATTTACGTAAAAAATCATGAAGTGGAATGCCCTTAGTAATAGACTGTTTTCGTGTCACTTCATATTTCGATATCAAATGTTCGTATTTTCTGTAAAACTTCTTAAATGCATTTGCAATTTATTAAATCTGTAAAAGTAAAAGTTTTGATGTGATAGTAAGGCTACATTTATTGAAGTCCTCATGAATAGAACAAATGCGTGCAAATCGTACCAGTTAAGATATATACACTCTGTAGGATGATGCTCGAGGAACATTACCATCAAGAAAGGGGAAATTAGTTGTAGTGAAATCAAAATCCTTCTTTAAATCACAACCAGAAAAGGACAATATTTGGAATCACTGTTTGCTTTATTAAATTTCAGTTTTTGTCCATAGATTAGTATGGATATCTTCAATATACCAGTACCTTTTGTTATCAATGAATATTGACATAAGTTGGTTAGTGTTTTGTAAGGTTCCATCTTGCAATTTTTTCATAAGTGTTTTGTTCATGTACGATTCTATTTTGCAGTTTTTTCTTAAAGTCCCGTTCGTAACTGAACAGGATAAAGACGGATAATTTGTACCAATTGAAATTCAAATGACTTGTTGATAAACGGAAAGCAAATGTTTTAGACTGTTTTATGAAGACTTAAATACTTTGACAGAAATAATTATGAAAAAGAAAGGAAATGGGGTAAATGTCAAGGAGACAACATCCCATATCCAGGTTAAAACGACCAAAAACAAAACATCTAGGGGTCACCATATGGTCTTCCAACACAGTGAGAACCTCACACCATATAGAATGTATGTACGTGTTGAGTGTGTAAAAAGTTTAAAAGTAACCATCCTAATAGATAGCTATAACCAGACCTGTGATAAAAAATCGCTGTGCACTATTGTTAATTTCTATCAAATCAAATTTTAGTTGTTCCGTTATATCGAGTGTAACCTATCATTCAAACAAAAGGCAAATGATATTACAAAAAAATTACCCACCTTCCCTACCACTCGTCAGATGAATCTCGTTATAAAACAGTTTACAAGTAAGTTAAAAAAAAAGACCCATGGTCGGATGTTAGCTACATATAGAAAATGATAATGGTTTCACTTTGAATACAGAGATTGACTGAAACCTATGTTTAAAAATGTTTTACTGTGCGGCAAATGCAGAGAGTTACATTTCCACGGATAACACAGAGGTATCTTGGAGATTCATTCAGAAGACTTACTTGTGTGTTACATATCTGTCCCAAAAGGATAAATACTAGATATGTTTTTTTTTCGAACGGAATAAATATTACAGTATTACACAATAAACTAAGTTATGTAAAACTATTGTTCCAAAAGAAAGAAATATTTATAATATTTCTCCCATAGTTACTTTTGCTCGGCTGAGGAAATATGTGTTGACGTGGTGACAATTGAAATTAGGTTGCCCTGTAAGTGTTCACTAATACAAAGAATGTACGTACATTGTTGTATATATAAATTGTATTGAAAAAATATATAACAACGGCAGTAGAATACCGAAGGAACAAGGGAAGCGATGCCTACAAAAATCGAAGTCCAAAGACATGGCAAAAACGGTAACAGATAAAACAAAGACAAAACTAGGACGTGAGACAGCTACAATGCACGGAAATAAAAAGATAACATTAAGAACTAAGGCACTCATAGTGTGAACTCCCATGAAAACCGGGAGTGACATCAGGTGCTCCGGAAGGGTTAGCATGTCCTGCTCCACTAGCGACACCCGTCACACGATCAGTGAGGTATGTATTGTTTTGAAAGTTCTGATTTGTAGCTGATTGGAATTGCCATTTTCTAACCCTTAGACAAAACCAATAAAGATCCATGGTACTTGTTACTTCTCTAACCCTCAAACAGTACCAAGGTGAAAATTTGAAAAAGCTGTCGTAAGTCTCTTGAGTATTCAAACATTAACCAGGACAAACCAGTAGCACGAACATCACCAACGGAGACAAAACTAAAATGTTACAGTAAGATACACAAGACAACACAAAAAACTAAAACCACTGACAGTGTGAACTCCCATAAAAACCGAGAGTGACATCAGGTGCTCCGGAAGGGTAAGCATGTCCTGCTCCGCTAGCGGAGACATAAGTTGACATCGCTGAAGTAGGTCATTCAGACATGTCACCGATTAATTAAGGGTGCGTTTGAAAATATCAATTCAACCTGAAGTTAATGACCAATTATACGTTTGAAGTTTTGCTCTAGTTAAAAATTAACCTTTTAGTAAGACGTACTCGGCAAGCGACCAATTAACAAGTTCCTGCCGTTGAACATAACTTTGCAGAGATTGCATCTCGTTATGTGCATTAAATCTCAGAAAAAAGCATTTTGACATTCTGCGATATTGCATTATCTATAGAGATTTGTTTATTGAATGATATGTCCTGATTGTAAGCGACCATTATGACTAAAACTAGTCCATCGAAGACTTAAATTGTGAACTGATAAGAAAAGGTTATTCCAATTAAATATATTTAGCCTTTTTGGGGTTTGCCACATCGATGGCTAGGTTATATTTTAACTTGTTTATTATAACTTTTCATTTGGAGTCAGAAAATGATTTTAACTCGTCATAGATGTTTTGCGTCGTTTTTTAAACTGGCCCTAAACGCTATCAGATTGGAAGTTCAAATCATAATTTTTTTAATGTTCAATTTTGGCTTTCTCTTAAGATCCTGCTGGTTTGTTCTCTATCAGTTTTTATGCATCTCTTGAATTATGGACTTCCTTGGATTGGATCTGCATTGAAAAAAACATAAACTATCGAAATCGCAATATACAGAAAACTAAATCGACATAAATTAGTTATACACCAACAAAATTCATGGCAGCAGAATCATTCATGGTTGCAATCAGCAATGTAAACTTGAACTTCTAAACTGAAAATTTGTTTAAACATGTTCTGACATAAAAGGGATATTTATTCTTGCACGTGATTTAAATCTTTTAGATACACACATAGACTAAAAAAGCGCACACACGACACTGCAGTCTTCAATTTGTCTTTATAGTTTTTTAAGTGTTGTTTCTTTTATGCTTTGTCTACACTTCTATATTATTTTTTAGTGTCTTTTTATCAATATGTTACGTTATGTATTCCGCTAGATTCTTGTGGGGGTTCTCACTGCTATTGCATTAGTTTTATTGCGTTCTTGTTTAGTTTTGTTTTCATCTTCGTCGTGTGGTCCCGTTACGCTTTGTATCTGTACTGTCGAGCTTTTAGATTTCCTCTAACTTTCGTTTTAATACTTCGGTGTATTTACAATTGTAACTTTCTTCCTATCCTTTACAAATTTGACATACAAAAGATATATACAGTGAATACAGTGAAACTTAATTTAAAAGGTCACCTTTGAGAAGAAGTCAAACTGGCCTTTTAGGATTGATCGATTGATTAGTAAGAGTTTAACGTCCAATGAGCAATTATTCAGCTATATCAGGACGAGAACAAGTTAATCAATTAAAAAAGGCCTTCTAAGAAAGGTGGTCTTTTAAATGAGGTTGAATTTATATGAATGGAACTGTAAACGGTGACCTTTAAAATCAGGTGGCTGACTATTCAAGGTGACCGCTAAGGAAAGTTTGACTGTGAACTAATTGCTACTTACACTTGATAAGTTTCGATGAGGCATAAAGCATGTCTGAAATGTGCCGATTATTTGCTTTAATTTGTTCACAACCATTTCTTTGCATCAACTAAGACACGATAACTAGTTAAATAAGTTGTCTTTGGAGACAAAACTAAGTGTTATACAATACTTTAAAAATAATTTCTCTGTGGATACACAAAATTAGTGACGGTAACGTTATTTTGACGACTATGCACACAATTCATCTTTCTAGCAAATTTCACTTGCAGTAAATAATGTTCTATTGATCACTTTCGTAATTCACAGGAAAACAACAATCTTGAAACATCTTCAATCATGCAAGCGAATCACTGTGATCGCTCTGTTACCTGGTGTGAAACTTTCTTATAACATATTTCTCAGACAGTTCAGCTGCCGTCCATGGTGTTGTAGTAATTGATAAATATTAAAGGAATTCAACTTCGTGCACTTTATACAGTAAAGTGCATAAAAATACGGGTTTCGAGATACAATGTAAGCAGGCTTTGTGAGAAAAATGCTCCGTTATTTGTTATTTGTGGACTGGAAATGCATCTTTCTTCGAAAAACTAAACACATTAAAACTACCATATCAAAACTTTTAACAAAATATTAATTGACGAAACGAAATAAACATAATAAACAATACTATTTTTGCTCCTTCCCACCGTAAGCTAAATCTTTTTATGGTGTCCATATTGACGAATGAGAAGAAAGGGGATTTTATTTGAGGATATAGCCGAGAAAGTACTTGACTGTATGTTTTACTAAATTATAGAACATTTAAGCGAAACTATTTTAATTTGCATTAAGACCATCGAATTAATTGTTTTTTTAATAATTGAGTATAAACGCAAAACATAATACGAATGAAGGAACGAATGAACGAAATAACTATTGCCATCAAGATATTGCAAATACGCGAATAAACTTTACGTTCCGAACTTCGTCAATAGAAGCAATGGATGCAAAAACTGGCAACTTTTGTGAAGGAATGCACAACCTTTCCTTTATATAATTGAAAACTAATAACAAAAATAGCATTGATTAAATAATTGAGGAATGTCAACTGAATCAAATAAAGTTTCAAGTCTTGATCAGACAAGCCATGTTTGATATGATTCACTTGGAGTTACAATGGTGTGATGGCCCATTCCTTGCAATATATATGCCTCTAAGTACATCTTCTCAAGAATTACTTTACATAAGTAATATTTTCTGATGAATTAAAATCTCGAAATCCTGAACATTTTAATTTATACAAATTCCATTTCTCAGTGACATTTTTTAAAAATTAATTCCTGACAAAAACAAAAACAAAAAAACACCGGGAAAATCCCGATTTCCCGGGCCAAACATTGCCGTATCCAAGAGTATCGATAAAGGGCCAAACATTGCCTTAACCAAGAGTATCGATAAAAGGCATTGACCCGTCAATATTAAGCAAAAGATTGAATAATTGATAAAATCTTGATTGTTTGAAAAACAGATTCCAGGACATTAAGCGAAATCAATTCATTTCTCATAACCATCTTAAATTGCCACATATATATTGAAATCTTACCCTTGGTGTCCGAATTTTTTCAATGTTGCACTTTCACTATTGGTACATTCTTATATTCTTTCCATACTGAAGTCAGCGCATGGAGAAGTTGTAAAGGTCATATTAAAATATCCTGTTTAACAGGAATGGTGTGTACGTAAGCTCTGTAATCTGGGGTTTCCTGAATTGCAGTAACTTTGAGTAAAACATAATTTTTATTTTATATATTTCATATCTAGTCTAATATCAAAGACAGGAAAACGTTCACAGAACGTCTGGTTGAATTACCATCACAACAGCATAACTAAAAACCAACTGTTGATAATGGAAAGGAAATTACCCTGGAATGACACTTGCATGTCGCTGGCTTTAAGCATACCATGTTAAAAGAATATCAATGATATATAATACAAAAAAGGAAAACCGTCCATTGCTGCTTTATCTTTTGTTTTTCCGGATATAACACAAATGACATTCCCTCCTCCTGTTTTCCTTTCACTAATGTTCTCACGTAATCTTCTAATCGATTTCAATAGAGGTTAACGGCAAAAACCACGAAATATCATTAATAATATTTATATATTATAATGATTCATTGTACTGAATATTGTTCGACAAGATCAATATCTAGCGATTTGTCAATTTTCCTAAATTATAACACTAACCATGACAAATCTACAACATAGAAATGTTTTTGTTCTATGACAATGGTGCTTTCTAAAGCAGATTTAAGAAACATGAAGTAAAAGGTGCTTATAAAACCCCTGCGGGCTTAACTTTACTGTCTTAGTTACACTAACGCTATCAATATACTCTAACACTACAATTGGGACAACTCTTTCCTTATTCCCAACTCCTTCTCGTACCTAATCCCTATAATCTTAACCATAACCATACTACTGTGGTAGATTCTGCAAACCAACAACTAAATAACGATTCCAAAAGTAAACTAAGGCTTTTCCTAACTATCCACACTAATTTGTAGTTTCTTCTCAAGTAATCACTCGTTAAATCAAACCATTTTTGCTGCAGGAGTGAGTCTGTGATAGGTATATTTCATAGCAAAGGCACCATTTGCTAATTTCTGTGCCAATTTGATGCTAACGTGTGCCACTTTTTTTCAAAGTCCGAAATTAAAAGACCAAAAAACACAAAACTATACCACTATTAGATTGACCTGTCTAGCCCTTAGTTAATAGTTATACCGAAGGGAAAACAGAAAATAAAAAAATATGAAATACATGAACAATAACACAAAATTGTTGGATTTCCATCTGAAAGTCGTTCAACAACAGTATCAAAACCTCAAATTTCAGGTTTGTGTACCCATAAACTGGTTTAAGCCTACTTCTGGCTTTTTGTATTGGCGGTACCAAGTCTGGCTGTCCCTATTGTTGTTAACAGTCGGCCTTAGTCTTACATGTGTTTTTCCCTAGCAGATTGTAGGACATAATTGTAATTTTCAGCCATTGAAGATGTATTATCATGTCCGCCTTTATTCACTTTACTACCGAGTCAAGGTCTTTTTCCAGTAATCTATGAAGAGTACATATATGTTAATGAAAAATTGACTCGTTCAAACAACATGCTTTCCTAAATATTTATAGGGATCAGCTGATGTCACTCATTTATTGAAGCTAATTTTACAACCGCACTATTTTAATGTCACATGTCTTTTCGCCTTCTTCCTTCAAATCACTATATACAGGGCATTTGAGCAAAGATTTTACCTGCCAATTACACATACCAAGTTTTATCGTAAATTTTCAAGAATGCACTTGATTTGTCCCTTTGCAAAAATACTGATAATCTTGTCTGTTCCGGTTGATTCATTCTTATAGGAATGCTAAGAAGAATAACATAGGCTGTCTTTATAATACTTTACGATATTTTATTAATACGCAATTTCTCCTCGATCTAATTACTTCTACTAGAAGGTTGTGAAGCATATTTGCAGTGAACAAGAAATGTTATTTTAACAAAAAATTAATCAACTCTCTCTGTTTACAAGCAAGTTCAAACTATCAATCTTTCTACTAGTAGAGTTAATACAAGTCATCAACTCCTAACGTTTAGTTCGTTGACGAAAAAACATTAATTGATTTCCATTCTTTTCGGAGTATATATAACATTAAAAGACGTATATATCATGTCAAATGGTTGAATAGTTCAGTTGGTTTCTGTGACCATTGAAAAGATCTCTTGAGCAACCTGTTTTGTGCTCCAAATATTCAAGTATTTTCTATTATTACTTGACGATTTATTTATTCTAATTCCCTTCTAACTCATCTTGCTGAACAATTTATTTTATAGTTTTTCGAAATCTTCATACATTCCCATAGAAAACGCAGCAACTCATAGGACAATAACGAAACACAATTGGAATATAATCTAAATGTTTGAAACAAGAAAGTCTTTAATATTTACATTGTGATCACATTTGCATAGACGCGATATGGGCTAATACATCTATGATATACCCAATAAATAAAGAACATTTCATTTAAATTAGAACAATTCATATACAATAAATGTAATTAATGTCACGATGGGAAGACAAAAGTGATGCGATTCAAATAGTAAAAAGGAAACATTCGTCATACATTAATACGGAGAAGATAACAGGAAACAATTACAATGGCCGAAAATTACAACCACATGCCACAATCTACCAGAGAATAAAAGAAAAACAATATAAAGACAAAAGACAAACGTAGACATACCTGACAAATGCATTGAGAAATGTAGTAGAAATTAAGCAGTCAGGGGCATCATTCAGGTATGTGTCATGTGCATTCTAAAAAATAAAAAGAACGTGGGCTGAATTCCATTCGTGATCCATGCATTTTAAGTACGTTACCACGCGCAATAAGCTTTTGTCTGAATTGAATAGGAGCATCAGCAGATACATGATAGAAATCAGCATGGAACAATGAGATATAAATTAAATATAGATGATTTTATCATTGTTAATGTGTTGGAATGATTGAAAAAGCAGACTTATTAAACATTTCAATCTAAGCATAATAAGAACTAATGTCTGACTAAAAGGAAGATAGTGACTAACTTCTTCTAAACATATTTGTCTAGTTTGTTCATGTGATCTGTATTGAAAGAACAATAATTGTATCTTATGTAAAATGATTTGATATTAAATGATGCACTTTATCCCTGGAATTACAATTATAGGTCTAAAACAAGCCATGACGCCAATTTGTCTCAATCTACTTACTCTAATGTATTGGTTTGCACTATTTTCTAGTGCTTGTAGGGATGATTTGATCAAAGGGCTTATAGATAAAAAGGAACGCTAAAAACAATGTAAAATCTTAGTGTGAGACCTTTTGATTCTTATGTCCTGGATCAAAAGGGAACAGTTTGAGATCAATGCGTTGCATAAAAGCCATAAACACTAATATAAATACAGTGTATATGCTTTTACTTAATGAGAGAATTTTAAACCAAAAAAAATATAAATAGATATTCTATTTTGTAAAAATGTATAATTACCTCGACGAACAACATGCAAATGGTTGATACATGTACTTTTCGGGATCAATTTTATATTTCAGAAATTTTTTATGAAAGACATGCGACTTCCCGTATCGGTTATTTGCTCTTTGATTTAATTCTTCTGGCCACATGTACTCGCATTTTGACTTGAATTTAGAACAACTTTTTATGAAAGACATGCGACTTCCCGTATCGGTTATTTGCTCTTTGATTTAATTCTTCTGGCTCGCATTTTGACTTGAATTTAGAACAACTTGCAGTTTCTGATGATTTTGCAAGTTTCTTGTACCAGTGCTAAATTTTAATATAATATTTAACATAATTGTTTATTCAATAATGTCCATGATGGACATTAATATCCATTGATAGTGTTTGCAATGCATTTTCTTGCATCTAGATGAAAGATGATAGTAGATCAGTTACAGTATTCCCAAATAATCGAAATCGAGTAGTCTGATTTAGAAGAAGTCGATACCAGAGCCTTCCAATGATTTCCGCTTTTCAGTTGGACACTGGAAGATATTTTCGTATTTTAATTAAATATGAAAGACTATTGTTAAGCGCTGACACGTGGTCTTTATAACAGGTCGGAGATGATTGATCCTTTGAAAGAACATGGTAGATCTAATTCTAGAAAGAGTTCGAATGACTTTGATATCCATTTACTTTGAAGGGCTTTATATACATCCTGTGATATGTATAAGAAATTAATTATGTGTTTGAAAGGAAGTGTTTTTCCTTTAATTTGGGAATCTTCTCCATTTACGTCTTGACATGCATTGTCTGTCATGTGTCAGAAAATAAATGCAATTTAGAGGAAGACCTGTCACATGCATATGTGATGAAGATAAAAGTAGCTATACAACATGAAAATAGCTGGATATATGGAATATAAACAGTGCCATTTGGGTCATAACGAATGCATGCGTAGTTCTGAAAACACAAACTAGAAAAGTGGAGAAATACTTCAAAATCACTTAAATATTTCCTAACCAGATAAACAAATTAAATAATCGAATTGATTTTACGATTACGTCGTTTTGAAACTTATCCATTTTTAAAAGTTGACGGAGTTGTTATTTGCTCATTTATTTCAAGCTGTGCATGTAGAATTTAGAAATGCATTTATTTTTTAATATGAGAAGAAATTTTAAAAAAACATAATTTATACGTAAAAACAAAGATTATGCAAAATATAAATCTGCATACTTATGGAGGAACATAAAACGAAGAATATTTTTTGTATATTTGTACAATTTACACGCCACGTTGCCTCAATGAAAAGCTATTCACTTTTGTTCGTTTACAATCTGCAATAAGGTTTAAGAGAAACAAAAATTAGAGGCTCTCAAGGGCCTGTATCTCTAAATTGGACATTGATTAACATCGACAGTCTACGGTATAGAGGCCAACGATAAACTATGGTTGCAATATGCCTTTTGTTTAAGGAGAGAAGTGTTTCAATTGAGTAAGCACTTTCAGAGGAGAAGATCTTTGAATGTGATTTCCAATAGGGTCCAATGTTAGAAATTATTTTCCGATGGCGGCCATTTTGGATAAAGCGCGGACCAGAAAAACCTGTTTCTGAGGGGACACACGACAGGAATATTGTTGCAAAGTTTGGTTCCAATTGGTTCAGCAGTTTCAGAATGATCGTTGAATGTGTTTTAAATAGAGTCAAATGTCAAAACTACGTTTCCGACTGGCAGCAATCTTTGATACAGCTAGCACGGACCTGAAAAACACCTATTTTACAGGGACCACCTGAAGACTATGGTGAACAAGTTGGTCCAGTAGTTTCTGATGAAAAGTTGACGCCAGTCAGATGGCTTTAGCCAGGTGAGCTCACAAATAAAGGAAACTAATGCTTTGTTCTTGGAAAAAATATCAATTTTCCAAAATTGGCTGAAAAATTGTGATACAGTTGTAGCATTTTTCTCATAATTGTAAAAACAATGTATTCTCCGGTTCTTCCTGTTTGTACATAAATGCCTAGTTTTGGATATAATGCAATAAATCCAGTCATAATCAGTGGTAAATTTACTGTTTTAAGTCATTTATTTTTTTCAAATTCCATTTTCAAAGACATGCAATGGCTTTCGGCAGTCCGTATCTTTTTTAAAGATCTTAAATCTACAGACCTATGATTTTTTTTAAATACCAGATTGATTTAAATATGTTGCATGCATTATGCCATGAGAAGTTAATGCATTCATCATATAAAAGTCTAGTATTTTGTACACTGAATCAAAGTATTTAGTAAATCGTGAATGTTAATGTTTTTAAACATGATACTCCTCTATAAGTACCCCTTTCCGAATTAAAAGAGAGATATTAAAACCCGATGTAAGCCATTTTATTAAATAAAATTTGGTTGTATGTTTTAATAAAATCAATAACGAATTTATTAATGGTAATCAATAGTCTTTTACCAACAATCCGAACAACAGTAATCATATTTGCATATTTCTTGTGGAGATACGTAGGTCTTTGGTTGAATTTTACCATGTGTGCATTCCATTGCATATTTTATAAAGTATTTTTGGCATATATATCCAATTGCGACAAATATTGGTTTATGATCTCTCGAATATACTAGGAGATTTTGACGAAAGCGTCATTTTCGAATTGATAAGTTTTGTTTTCAATTGTAAATTGTAAAAATTATGAAATTGAAGTTCCAGTGGAGGGTCTTTCAGGAATTTTATCCTTGATTATGAAAAGGCAGAATTCATGCAGGGTATCTGATTATATTTATTGACATATAGTCTCCAGTCTCAAATATGCCGCCATTTTGTTGCTATCATCGTTGATATGTGTATCGTTGTGCCATTCATTGAAAAAGATGTTTATTGTAATATTTTTGATAAATATGTCATTGAATTATCTTAGTTATAAAAATGCAAAAACCATTTCGCTAGACAATGATGCAGGTGTTAATTTCATCAACATCCGGTTGCACTATTTCTAGAAACTGACACGAGACATTTACATGATTGACCAATCGCTAACTGAGATCAAATTTACAAACATGTTGATTATTAATTTCATCTAACATCATCTGGGAAGTATTTATTTTTAACAAGAATTAGAGAAATCATAGTTCAATACAGCTTTCGATTTATCATATAACAGAAACTTTTGTTAAAATTACAATTATACCCCAATGTCATTAAATTTAATCGGATATCCTGCTTAAATTCTGATTTTTCATAATCTAGGGCCAAATTCCTTAACGACCCCCTTCTCCTATCCAAACTTTTAAAAAAAAACTTCAGTTTTAAATTGACAATAGAGTCGTGGTATAAATTAGTTAAATCCCACCTGGTTGATGCCCTTTGCAATTTAACTACACGTACTTTTAGTATGGGTGGTTTATGCTACTATGTACAAGAGACGTTGCGATCAATGTAAACAGATAATCAATGATAACAAAACAATTAAATTATATAGTATTTTAGATTAATTAAGTAAGCTGCATTCTGATTGGTTAATAGCCATTGTACTTTTTGGCAAATACCTTTTCACCGTGGCATTTGTCCCGGAGTCATCTGTGCGCTTTAATGATAGAGACATTCGGTGAAATTAAACAGATACATCATGAACGTTGGGGTATTTGCCAAAACTAAAAGTCTTGGGTCTAATTTTCCCTCGCCTTTCAGGCTCGGGAAATTTTATCGCCCCGCGACTTGTATTTTTGGCAAATACCAAACTTTGTCATGATATACATTGTATCTGTTCAGTATACTTTGAGATGACATTTCAAAAATATTTTGGTTTTTCATGGTTGTTTAAAAAAAAAATACTTACCCGGATTTTCCCAGAAAATGTTATGATGATGGATACTGAACAAATATTCTTTTCGAAGCAGATGTATATATATGACCACATTAACTTATTGGTTTCTCTTGTTGTGTGACATTGTCATCGATACCTCAATTGTCATTGCCTGTTTGCTGTAATTCTTGACTATAGATCATTATGAAATACTTGCGCATTAAACAATAGAAGACCAAACTCAATTTTACGGGTAATAACCCATTGATTTAAGTCAAAAGGGACAAAAAGGCGCTTCTTATCACTCCAAGGAGCTTTCTGTATACAAACAAGTAGCTCTTATTTTAATCAAACTTTAAAACATTCCAAAGGGCGTTGGAATTTTTCACTTTTATATGAAGAAATTCAAATTTTACTTTTTCATTGGATGGTAATTTAACTACAATAATAAATGTAAGCTCTTTAATGAGTTGATTTTGCAATTTCTGAACTCGAGGGACTTACTTGATCTTGATTTCTTCCAAACATGACATTCAAACATTCAGGGCAATTGAAGAGTTAGGAAGTTATAAAGATTGAGGTAGATTCCATGTCCTACGCAGAATTATATGAAATACTAGTAACTAAATACGAAAGTTACTGTTAATTTTGATTCTGCATATGCGCATTTCGAAAACTTATGTGTCATTAGTGCACATAAAATCTAAACGTTTGGAAGACAATAAAGTCAAAGCGTTTAAAACTGATAGAGAACAAATTACCAAATATGATCTAAATAGAAAGACAAAAATCAGCTAAGGACAGAGCAAAATGTTGCAGAAAGATTTAGTAACCTTCGAACCCACTTAGAAGGTATGTTTTACTCGAGACTCCCTTTTATCTGACATGGTGTTACTCTATGATCTTTAAAAATCAAAGACTATACGGTCAATAATTGATACAGGAAGAAGACGGTGGGTGTAATTTATTGCTATTCAAACTTTTGTCAAAATGATACTGAAAATTTGTTTTATTTTAACAAAACATTCAATGTGAACGGATCAGATTAATTGAGGAGAATATTAAAGATAAATATTCTGAGAAAATAATATTCAAAATAATTTTTCTGGGAATAGTATATCGAAAAAACGTATATAGTGAAAGAATGGAAATGTGGAATAAAATTAGAGCTTCATTGTGAAAAATGAAAAATTGTAATTTGGATGAAAATTACTATTTCATTTTAAAAAGAAAGTAAAAAAAGTGAAAATTGAAATTTGGAAAAAATGGAAGTTTCATTTTTAAAGTTAAAATTGAAATTATCTCGTGGATTTAAGTTTGTTAGCAATAAATTTTTACGTTGGATAATTTATTACCAAATTCTTTATTTATTTAGCAAATGATTCGCTACTAATCAGAATGATGGGTTTCTAATCTCTAATGTGTTAAGTGTCTGTCTACTCTATTGTTTTGACTTGTATTAAGCAAGTTATTAAGATGGTCAGTAGACAAATTCTTAACACTTTTAGAGATTGGAATGCAGCATTCTGATTGGTCGAGAAGTAAAACATATCTTCTAAACAAGGCAAACGATATAAAAGCTTTTAATACAATTATAATACATTTACATTCGATCTTGGAAAATCTCCATATGACGATGCAGCATACAGTAGTTCTAGAGGGGGATACAAATTCAGGTACGTCGTAGTACAGTGGCGGCTACTAGCATTTTCTCTAGCTTTCTGCGTTTCTCGCATTATTTGAGCCAATTAAGGTAACTTAAGTTCGAACACAAGTTGCGCACGCTGTTAAAGAATATTTAGTCAGGATTGTCGATAACAGGGTTACTTGACGAGGAAACCGTCAAGTGGCTTTTCATTGGCTTGTAAAGCAAGCGAGAAATAATTACGTATTCAGCGTCTGCTTGTCTTTTTATTGCTACTACCAGTAAAACGAATCCTTATACAAATGCCTGATTATTTACACGAGTACACAAAACTCTAGTCAACAAGCACTATAAGATCTACTATACGTAGCTTTGTTAATAATTTATTGATACCGAAGTTACTGTGAATTCGGTTTGTGGAGAAAACTTATGTCACCTCAGTGCAGAAGGATCAAATATTTCAATCAATTGCACCTTTGTTACACCGATTTCGATGACTGCTATCAATGATATTCAGGACGAGGACATGTACAAAATTGTCCAAACAATTTTAAAAATTCATTGTTTATTTTTTAAATTTCATGGATTATGGATAAATTATTTTCCCCTTGACACACTTTAAGTGAAGGTTTGCAGTAACTTAAGAGAAACGGAAGAAATAGTGGAATTATTTACAAAGATTTCAGAAAAATTGAAAAGGATGTAATCCATATGGGCAGGAACTTCAGACAAGTCAAAGATAGAACGATGTTTATTTGTATTTCATCAAACTTTATTTTAAGAAAAAATAACCATTCAGTATAAAGGTAGATATATGCAGTAATGATAGCCTAGGTTCAGGGTAATAACTTTTCCTGTACTGCAATGTAAAGGTTTCTATGGCAATTGAAGTAAAACATGTTTACATGTATCAGTAAATTTGAATTAATTTCACTTCTACAAAACGGGTAGCCCATACGAAAATATATCATCCAATATTTTTAGAATCGAACAGTTATATTGAGAAATGCCCCTATAATGCTAGTACTGCAATATGCACCTAGCTAAATTTGTAAGTTGCTGCAGCATCCCCTGTATTTATTGTATGACTTAGAAGTATTCAAGATTTGGACTTTCGCGCAATCATTCATTCATAATTCATTCATGAATTTTCTATTGATCCTGACTTAACATGTTCTTTTGGGTATGATGTTTAAGAAAATATTTCAGCAGAACTTGACCTTAATTGCTAAGGCATGAAATGAAGATCAATATGACCAAAAGCACTGTTCAAGATTTATCTATAAATAACCATGACTAATATGTTCTTCAAATCCGGTCTTCAGTTGTGTTATTTCAACTAGGTCGTTGCCTTTGCTGTTACAAAATTCCGTCTTTTCTCGAGTGAAGCACAGCGAAACCAAAACGAAAATATACCGATCTTTGATTTTATTTTAATCTATTATAAGTAGCCTTTTCTTCTGCAAAATATGATTTTCAATGTCCCTAAATCTTCAGTACAGAAGCAAAGTCCCTGTCCCTTTTAATATACTTTTGATTGTGACATCTCTCATTTATGATGTGTCGTCATGGATGCTTTAATAAACAGTACTGATGGGTTATTTACCGAGTTATGAGTGCATATTAGTTCGTCTAAACTCCGTTGTCATACCTGGGACATGGCTACTATGGAGAATTACAGACCCTAGCGAATCAATAGTATTCAGGTCACTTAGAGCACAAAATTAGGGAGTTAATCGCCTTACTTTTCAAATTTATTCAGAATATACCAGCGATGAGAATCTTGGCAAATACAATCCAATTAAAGAAAGGTTAAAAAGTCAATATAATTTGAAAAAAAAAAATTAAACGACGCTTACTAAAAAAACAGGTTAAGGATCAGATAAAAGGGTTTGGCTACCAATAAACCGGATTTCTGGTGCTGGTACCAAGTCCGGCTATCCCGAGTACCTTTGTCTTATGTATTTGTATTGTTACCTGGTGGATATTTGCATATGATTGTCTTCTTGGCCATTGTATTGGTTTCTGTTATCTTCTCTCCATTAATGATAGAAATTCCATACTCTACTAGCTTTGTGCCGTTCTTTGCGAAGCCAAATAAAATTTAACATTACCGAAACCTTAAAAGAAACTGTAGAAACATCTATTTGGTCTCCTATAAACATCTCTTCGTGATGCAAAATAATATTGAGCATTTACGAATCCTTGCAAGAAACAGTGGATACATCTATTTTGTTTCCTATCTAACATGCAACGTTACAACAATTTGTCTTGCAATAGGTTTATTATCCGGATTAATGATTCTTCAATTACGAGCAACTAAGTGATCGATTTATAAATACTAATTAAGATAATATGTTGTAGACGTCTCATTGCTTCGTCACTATGTAACGCTTTATTGAAATCATGTAGGAAATCTGTTGTCAAAGCCATTTAAGAAAGCTAACAAGTTTGTACTTGGAATATGACTGCAAACCGGTGGTAGGATCAATAAAAAAAGGTAATTGTGTTGACTGTGATTTACAAACGAACATTTTGTGAATTGTTATGCAAATATCAGTGTTTTTCAGTGATAAATAAACTGTGTAAAACCTATAAAAAATGTTTTAACTTCAATTGAATCATATAAAGTTTTATTAAGATTAAGGTACTATACTATCATACAAGTAAACGAGGTCAACAATAAAAAAAGACTTTTATAAACCAGTGCAAATAGTTCAAAAGTTAGTTTTGAATTAATTTATTCCACTATATTTATTGTTGTATTTGATTTTATTTACTTATTTATTACTATTTTTTCTTCTTTTTTGTTTGTTATTTAAGGAATCATTTAGGAGGTTACAATATAATTTGAATCATTAAAAGCAGAATTGTATCCTCCGGATCACCACATGGGTGAGATAAAAAAAAGGCAAGATGATGTATCTTGATAAAACATTCTTGATATGCTATTTAAAAAAGAAGTCCAGGACAGGCTTGAAACAAAATAAAAAGCCCAGAGTTGCACATAAAAAAGTCAAGGATTCAACTGCTTCTCATCAGCATACAATAGGTGCCATTTATCATGACTTAGTCTGGCACTGTCATCTTTTTATTGACACTAGTTCTATAAAAGACATACAAAACTATGAATGCAGACTAAAAGTACAATGGCACAGAGATCGCAAACAAAATATGCATACCATTCGTATTGCTTNCGGGACATGCGCATGTTAGTGTGCAGTTTTTGGACCCTGCTCACCAAAGAGAAGTTCTTTATTTCCTGAAATTTATTGCACAGATCCAAATTAAACTTGATAGGATGAAATCTAGGACTTACATTTGAGCTATATATGATTATGCACAGTGAGGAACCTCACGCCATATAGCAAGCTCTAAATGACCCACAAAAAGTTAAAGAGTAAATAAATGGAAACAAACCACATCAAATAACCCGAATATCAAGAAACTTAAATTCAATAAGAAGACAAGGACAAGCCAATGACCAACATATTTCCTGACTTGGGACAGGCGCAAAAATTGCGGTGGGGTTAAACTCGTTTTTTGGATCCAAACCCTCCCCTATATGTGATGAATGGATTAAAAATAAATACACAAAAGACTCGCATTAAAAATCAAACTAAAAAAGTCCAACTTATCAAGACGAGTACCTTTACAATGAAGTACATAAAACATGAGGACAATACACTAACGTACTGTCCTGACAAATGCTCGCAGTTACTGACAACTAGCTAAGGACATAATTTCCGTTGACAATCATGTTTATTTTCGAGGGAGGTCAATTTCGCAAATGTTCATACCAGAATTTTTCTTGTATTTATAATATACGATGATCTGCAAAATTTGATTGTAAAACATTTTCGCATGGGGAATATATTCGCGTAAAATTCCAAGACACAAAATAAACGAAAACTTCCCTGACGCGAAAATTTCCACGTTTACAGTACGAAAATTTCCACGTTTACAGTACGACAGTGACTACTATTATCCAGAATCTTGTTTTATTGTTTCTTCAAATGCTTAAATTGTTTATTGTTAGTGTCTTAAGATAGACTTTACTATAATGTTGCGAAAAGATCTTTTTCTCAATCAAGAATATCATTAGCGGTTGTGACTTTTGTTGGTAATATTGTGTCCAAGGATGGATAAATAATTATTCGCTATCTCTCACTACGCTTGTCCTTTGTCTGTTTAATACGATAATATTCATAATCATTGTCGTAGTTATATGAATTAAAATGCTTTAATTAAATACATGTACCCTTTCCCTATCGACTAGAATTTTATTTGTTAGAATACTACGGTTTTCATACAATGGATAAAACATTCACTTGTATAAATCACATAATCTTTCTTGCTGATATAATCCATGCTTGTATATTTAAATAATGAATTAAAAGGAAATCTGAACAATGCAAATTGTATACAATGGAGGGAAGCAGAGAAGCACATTTGTATATGCAAGCTTAGTCCTTTCTATCAGCCACAGCGCAAATCGGATTTCCTAATATAAAACAAATCCAAGGAAAAAGAATATCAATACAAATGAATTAGAAATATGAAAACCATTCATACTGCAGACGGGATATTAATTAAGTGGGTTGTTTTTAAAGAACTTGCTGTTTATTATTAAATGAAATGGGCCAAGAGCTTGGCTTATAATAAGACGAGTAGTTTACATTAATTCAGCATGAGCGATATTATTTGAAATACGTGTTGCATAAAATCATATCTTAATATCCAGACAGAATAACTCGTGTGCAATGACATGTAATGCATTTGCACATGGATGCAATTTTCTGTGTTCTTGCTGTTCAACAGTGCTCCATTTATAAAAAAGTCATTAATACTGAGGAAAGTGGACTCCCAGACTGCATAAGTTCATTGTATTTGTGTAATGTATTTTGTATTTGTATTTTGTTTATGCCATCAGCCCTCAGGGCATAATTGTGCATTTGTGAATAAAGCATAATATAATCTAAAGCTGAAATTAAAATCAGAGTTCATCCTCAGTGTTCGTGCGTTTTTTAAATTGGCAATTGGGTAAATATGTAACATAACAGTAAGCGATATTATTTAAAATATTTAAATTAAATCTCCAGACAGAGCAACTTGTGAGTAATGACAAATTTCATGTTGTGGTACATGCAATGCGTTTGCTCATTGCTGAGATATTCTGTGTTCTTGCTGGGATAGACTAGTCTTAGGGCTGGAGATAAATCAGAATTAATCTTAACTATTTTAATCAAGCTATATTATTAATTTTGATTTTTATTTTTTAAATATAACAACATGAGCGAATTTTAAAATCGGACAGAAGATTAGTTTCACACTGCATCAGATATATAGAGATTTTTGTTCAATTTACAATTATTTAATATTCGATTTAGGTATGGACAGTATCATATCAAACGTATTTTATATATTAGGTATACGCCACACTTTTGCCTTTGTGAAGCATACCAACGAACATTCTTCTACATGTTGGCTTAAAGTGTAATAAAATATGGATGATCGACACCGACCGCTAATTTACCTACCTGAGGTTTTGATTTTTGTAATACAAGAACTGTAAACAAACAAAGGATATAGAGTGAATGCACATGAGACAAAGTCTCTAAAATACATGGTAGAACCAATCAGTGGAATGATGCTTTTATTGGTATTCTTCATTTTGAAGTCACCATGACACATTCAACATGATTACTCAGATTACTCGCAGGAAGTTCAAGATGGCCCCTAGCTCCGGTTTGAGCGGAATTAATTCCTAATTGTCGAACAACACTATATCCATATTTTTGAGTTTCCTGATGCTGAATTGTCAACGAGCATATAATGAACTGTCAATAATATTTTTATTACAGTCACTATGATCCGCTGTCTGACAAAAGCATTAGTGTTCCAAGCTAGTGAAAATTATGACTTTGAGTACATACAAAATTTACATGGGGTAATATCAAAATTGCGTCAAAACCAAAAGTCCATAAAGCAAAAAGATAAAGCAGGTAAAAACGCGGGAAAAATTGTCGACCGCAATGATCGTGACTTAGTACCGGTATTTTAAAAATATGGTTGAAGTACCGGTATTTTAAAAATATGGTTGATAAGCCTGTTTTATGGCGCTCCAAACATCCGCATGTCCAACAAACACACGACAAACATCGTCGTGATAGTGTTTTCATTGAAGGATAACAAAATTCAGTTGTCAAAAGTCGAAGTCCATGAGACAAAAAGACAAATCAGCTGGAAACCACCGGCAAAATTGTCGACCGCAATGGTACTGACTTGGTACACTTGAATATACACTGATTTTTTGTTTGAGCAAACATCGATTTGACTACCATTTCACCAAATAATCATCGTCGAAGACAAATTGTTGAATTTGGATCGGAAAGATCGAAACTAAAGGACACGATAATGTCATCTTGAAGTTAATGTGATTTTCTAAATTGGTTGCTTCTTTCCTCATTCACATCCTTATCAGACTCTTAAAATGAAAAAGTTCATACTCGTGTGCTAAATCATGTTTTCTGAAATATTGTTTAAGTGAATATTTTTATTTAGTTCGATTTTAAGTAATAATTTCTTTCCTAATACGACTTTCATTAAGTATTTTGAGATCTCTAACGATTTTGACAAGGTATTTCGGCACATATACCTACTCAATATTTTTCAATTCCTTCCCAAACGCTTAAGTTCAAATAATGAATTCTTTCAACAGAGTTGTTAAAGGAAGTAAGAGAAAATTGAAAAACTTTCAGACAAGAAAAGGTCGATAAAAGCCATTAATTTATGTTTTTACATTCGGCGCCCGCTGACATCTGTCACTTCATATTCAACACCAATCTTAAATTGTCTCCATTATAAGCAGTGACTTCCTTTATTGTTATATTACTTGACAAAGCCTACGTGGTGTCTTGCTGAATATATTGCCCGATTTAAAATTTTAGAATCTCGCAATCCCACTTACAATCACAATAACTACACGAGAAATCATTACCCATCAGATTTTTGTGTAACATGCAACAACAATGATGTCTCTAACTAGATTTGTTAAATCATTCAAATTTATTTTTGTACAACTAATTAAGGAGGATATCAGAACTACGGTGCACAAACCCTCACTGTGCATATTCCCGTTCTTCTTAGATTATTACAGCATCTAATTTGAGACCTCGTCATGTTGTAAATAAATATGCAAGCCATTATGTTCGCATAGTGGTGCATGCTGTCTTTACAGTGATGTATCCGTTGATTTTAATGTTGTCTTCTTAACATCGATTATATTTAGTCCAGTTAGAAGTACAAAGAGAAACAAGATGTGTTTGTGAAACACTACATATGCCCCCAGATTCTACAGTAAAATATATGGAAATACCCATTTTTTTTTCATTTGTCCCCCTTTGGGCCTCTTGTTTCTCAATAACGGTAAATGCTACCTCAAGTCTGTCGACATACTACTGTTGCGCAATTTTATTAGCAATAACATAAAACAAACCCCGTCTCAATAGGATAAATAATAAGGATTCTACTGTCAAATATGTGAAAACAGCCAATTTTACCCCTTTTTAACCTCTGTGACCTTGACCTTTGACCTGACCTAATTTTTTGCATATATATATTCCTCTTGACTAGACCTATACACTTGCAAAGTATCAAAAGCCTATATAGCCTATATAGTTCAAAAGTTATAGCCAAGGTTAAAGTTTCGGACAAACAGAGAGACAGACAGGACAAAAACAATATACCCCCGATCCTCGATCTGGGGGGATAAAAACCAATAGGAATGAATAAAAAAATGAGCTGCAGTAAAGGGAAGCGTATGACATAATCCGTTGCACATACATACATAATTTGGGCATATGCAAACAGCAATCACAACGAATTATTAACATTTATAGCATTTCGAGAGTTGGTGATAATTACCAAGTTTGTTGTGTGAACTATTGTTGATCACTTTTTATTTAAACTGTTTGTCTTATTTGAAGTTAATTCACCAACATAAGATCAAGATGTACTACAGCTAGCATGGGGTGAATGCAGCTATATTTATTAGGGTATCGTGTGTTGAATATGCGGAGTCATCGATCCATTTTGACCCAGTGTAAAGGAGCTGCGTCTTCATTACGTATCCGATACATATTTCGGTTTATGGTATTTTTAACGTTTTGTATTTGATCTGCACTGACAAGACATAAGTTGTCGAATTGGCGATCTGTAGAAGCGTAATTTTCTGTAACTTCCGGTTATGTTATTTGTTTAACAGACAAAACGATAAACCCGACAGAACTCATTGAAATATGCAAAGAAAATATTAAAATGACAGTCGTTTTATAAACCACAAGACCTGTTTTATCATTTCTTTTGATACATAAATCGGACAGCTTTTGATGTTGTGATTGTATACGTAACACTGGACAGTATTCTGGAAATATTAAGCCCCTCATCTTTTATGAGTCAACACAATGCCTTCTTGAATACTGGACTTTCGAGATAGGAACTCTCGTGTAATTGAAGACGGAAACGATCTCTTAAAATACCATAAGAAGGATTACTGGATTCCTGATCTTTTGAAATAAATATGTACCACTATATAAAACAAACTATCTATGAAATTGAAGTGTACTAATAATTTGTCCTACATTACAATTATTTAACTAAATTTTAATTGACGAAAAACAATCAACCTGAAGCGCTACAAACTGATTAAATATAAATCACCCTTAGCTCAACAGTGTTCATTAACAAGTTATTCCCACTCAAGGTAACTCGAATAATTCAATCCATCTCCGTATCCGATTCTCTCCTTCTACGAGGTTAATGGAGTGATTGGAATATAACGACTGGATTATTCGGGTTACTCTCAAGGTATTGATTTTTTTTTCCGTCTAATAAAAGACTTGTTGCCGGAGTGAACACGACTCAAAATTCCCGTATTACACCCTTTCATTACTTCATGTCAGTTATCTACGCATTGTCGCTAGGTAGCATCCCTTATTGACGAATTTTATTCACTTTCAAATGTCCGATATTTAACCCGATTCAAAGACGTCCTTTCGTTCCAACTCAAATACAAGTATGACGATATCGTGTCCGTCGACACTAAGCATAATATGCCTTACTACATTTAATTAGCAAAATACAAATGTAGGCAATTTGAAAAAAATACACCTCAATTTTACTGAAAACTAAAATACATTTTTACAACTTAAAAAATAGTTCGGAATAATTAAGAACTTACTAAAAAAGAGAATAATTGAATCACTGCCTCATTAGAAATGAATGAAATGTCACACACTTTGGCATTACCAAAGCTAACTACACTCTGTATTACCAAAGCAAACCCTATAAGGCATTATCAATGCAAACCCTACTCTCCATTACCATGGGAAACCACGCTCTGCATTATTAAAGCAAACAATAAGCGTTAGCTTTATACTGCAGGGTCGCTGTTAACTTATTTTCAACAGGAACAACGATCCGAAGTGTACAAATTCATGAATTATTGCGATAATTATGATTGCCATAATCGGATAATTACCCACTTCATTTGTTTCTTTCTTAAATCAGCATATTTGAGTACGATCCCTAAATGCAAATTGTGATGATATTCGTTGAACGCGGCTTTTAGCTAATGTGATTACATTCAATAAGCATTTGACAGTCATAAAAGTCACAGAAATTTGAGACACAGAATCCATTTTCTTTCTTAAATATTAGTAGATAGACGTTACAAAGATCAATTAATCAATTCGTTGTTATAATAAACTAGTATATATAGATACAATTTATAAAACAAATCAACAATTAGTGTCGCGTGATTACAAAATGTCGTTAACTTTCCGTTCGTCTGAAAATCCTACAGAGTCTGTCAGATTTTTAAAGTGCCTTTTATAGTATACAAATACTTTTTTCAGTTTGTACCTGCATATATTAAAGTTCTACAGACAAGTTTTGCTTTCAAATGTAATTTCGCTAATAATATTCAGCGAAATTATAGTAAAGCAAATGCAATGCAATATTATGGAATTCTAAATTGCAATTATATAGAATGGTTTTTCTTTTCTCATCTTATTTATACAATTAATTAATTTTAAATGTTTAAATTTTAATGAACGTTCATTTGTTTTTGAGAAAAAAATATTCAAAACGAAATGTCTATCTTCTATTTAAGTACTTCAAACGCAAAGTCATCCATGATAATGTCTTGCTGCAATTCATTTACTTTTTCTATTGTTTTAAAAACTTGTCAGCTGTAGAGGTTACATAAATACAACATAAATATAGGTAAAAACTAACCTTGATATTTAAGTGATTTCCCTTTTCTTGATGAGCTAATGACAATATATAGAATTTATATGTTAACACTATGTTGAGAACTTCTAGGAAACTTATTGAGTAAATCACACTATCAATTGCGAACGATTCAATAAATAGTTGATTCTACACGGAGTTTCTGATAACTGGTCCAGCATAGTTCGAAGATCAGAATAAATATTGAAATCATGTAACCAAGATTTTTACATTCTCTTTATCTCTTATTTAACTAGTTTATCTTCTTTCATAAACATTCAAATAAGATCATTTATTTCTAAATGCTACATGAAAATAAGATAAAGGAAAATCAGTTTCCACAGTTATGACCATCTCTTCAATGAATAATGTCAATAGTTTTGTGCGTAAATCAATTAAATTGTAGGTTACAAATTGAAATAACATCAGTCAATACCGTTATTCAGGTGTATTGCAAAATGAACATAATGTAGCATGAATTTGAATACACATTATACAACCAATAACCTTACATTCTATAACTTAGTATTATCTTTGACCCAACCCATTGATTGGTTATTAAGTGAATTTTCTTCTACAAATACGTTTGTATATACACAGAAAATGTCGTTTAAATTGCATCGCAAACTATTATCATTCTTCCGAAGAATTACAAACGCTTGTAAGTAAAATTTTTCACTGATCCATCAATACCTATGGAGTCGTTTCACATTATCTGTAAGACTTATTCTCGTCATTTAATTGCAATTCTAGCTATTTTACGTCGTGTTCTCCCAAGAGATGTGAAGATGGGTTCACACTGTTTACCTAACTTCTCCGTCGAACAGATATGCAAGACCCAAGTATGGACAGCGAGTTTAATCCCCNGGGGGGGGGGGGGGTCACTTGGTATATTTTCTGGTAGGGATGTGCCAAATTTAACTCGGAAACATACCCCGAAAATTCGCCGACATACTCATGTACTTAAAACATACCCCAAATTTATATAACAACACCAAATTTAGGACCTGGAACTTACATATTGATTTGAATATGACAGTTTTAAAACACCAAAGAAACAAAGCACTATGTACATGTATTACATTTAAAGAAAATTAATAAATTTTTGCCCTTTTTACCTTTTTTGATACCCAAATTTACATAAATTATTTTTTCTACATGGGTATTTATATACAATTGCTTAAAAACATACCCAAATTTATATATTTCACACGAAAAACTATATCCGAATTTTTGGCAAATCCCCGTACACCAAAATATAGGAAGCTATCCCCCGGGTTAATTTCATAAAGAAGGACAGTCCACGTTGGTGTATTTGTTTGTATGTATAACATCGGACAAAATGTTAGGTGACTGGTTATGAAAAATCAACTCAGTAAGTATATCTATGTATAATTTAAACATGTTTATTATTATCTCACAACTGTTCAGTGTAAGTTTGGAAATATTCAAGCAAATTTTGAGCTTGCTTCCAACAAATTTAATATACTACCGCCTTTCCGACAGCAGAGTTTCGGCTTCAGTGCGCGGAAACATTTCTGCACACTTGATTCAACTTAAGTACTTATGAAATTTTGTGCGGATTTATTCTGCCATGATCGTGGCATTTACTTTGGCATATTTGTATGCTTATTTCAGTTTGTAAAACGGAACCAATTCAACTGCGAACACATAGGTTTTGAATTAAGCATACGACGTGCATATTTTATATAGTACACCATAACTGAAGAAATAGGTCAAGTACAAAATGTATATACAGTTCCAGCATTTAGAACAGAAATATCATTAACACAGAATAATTATATACTTTACATGAAAGGTCAAATGAAATTGATTTGTAACTATCTTTGGGTTCACAAACTTCTAATTCGTAACTTGATATGCATTTGTTTCAAGGGGAACACGTAAGAAAAATTGCTATAATATCTATTGAATTTTACTGAATATATTAAAATTTGATTAGTTTTAGTAATGAATACATTTTACTGCTGCGTAAAAGAGAGGAATATGATACGCCTAAAAGTATCCAAAACCATGACTAAAATGACGTTAGTGATAAACAAAAAAAATGTTTTAAAATCCAAATGGTTAAACTTCTGTGTCGTTGCACTTGCCAGAAAGTCGGGCTGATCTGTGCATTTCACTGTGAATACCTCTACCGCATACGCTTTGTTGATTTAGTTTAAGTTTTAAAAGAATAAATTGTACGTCCCAGTTCGACATTTTTTTTTATTTACACATGTGAATATAGACAGCAGAAGCTACAAATGAGCATATTGATCTGCCGTTTGTTCAAAATAGATCAAAATAAACATACCCTTACATCATATCTGCGATGTTAAAAACAACCAGGATTATAATTGCTGCATTGGAATGTGTGGCAACGACGAGGCACCAAAACACAATAAAAAGAATCGTGAAGTACTGAACATGTCACACATCAATTTTGGTTATTCTGAACTATTATTTCGCTGATGGGTTGGAAAGCTTTTTTGAAAAAGCTTATACTTGTTACTTCTATTTTTCTATTGATAAATTATCAGTGATATGATATAAAGAATTCTCCCTATCAACATTACTAAATTGTCAAATTAAAACATACAATATAGGTTCCAAAGTGAGCATTGGCAAGACAAAATTATAACCGTTAAATTATATTGATTTAATGAAAATTTTGCCATCTCATCTGACAAATACAGTTGGGTGCAGACATAACCTCTCATTTAAATTAACTTAGAAACTTGAAGTTAACTTGGAGCAGTCGTAGAACAGTCAGTCTAGAAATGGTAATAAAAATGGTCATTTTCTAAGTTAACTTAGAGCAGTTTTTAAGCGGTCATAAGATAGGGCAGTTCTACAAACGTTCATAAGACAAAGCAGTTCTAAAAAAAGTTAATAAAAATGGTCATTTTTAGGTCATCTGATAAAAGGGTCAGTGTGAGCTATTGCTAGCACTTGGCGTCTGTCGTCCGTCCGACCCTTCATTTTTTCACACTTTCATCAACTCCTCCGAAACCAACCAAACTTAACAGCAATGATATATGGAAGGTCTTTTACAAAGATTGCTCATTTCGTTCCGACCCGATAACAGAACATGACAGCAAATTCAACCAAACTTCACAGGCATAATTTATGGAAGGTCCTTTACAAAGATTGCTCATTTCGTTCCGATTCGATAAAAACATGGCCACAAGCGCGGAACTTATATTTAGCATTGGACCCTATGGGAAAAAAACCATTTACATCAGCTCCTCTGAAACCACTGATGCAAATTCAAGCAAACTTTACAGGAATGATGAATGGAAGGTCCATTACAAAGATTGAATATTTCGTTCCGATCCGATGAAAAACATCAATTTGATCTCCTCTGAAATCACTGAAGCAAATACAGGAATGATATATGGAAGTTCCTCTACAAAGATTGCTCATTTTGTTCCGATCCGATCCGATGAAAAAACATAGCCGCCAGCTCGAAACTTACATTTAACATAGGACCCTGATGGAAAAGCATCATTTTCATCTCATCCTCTGAAACCACAGAAGCAAATGCCACCAAACTATCCTGGAATGATGTATTGAAGGTCTTTAACAAAGATTGCTTATTTTATTATGATCCGACAAAAAACATGGCCGCCAACACTAAACTTAGGTCTAACAATGGACACTGAGAGAAATCAATTATTTTCGCCATCTACTTTGAAATTACTGAAGCAAATATAACCAAACTGAATTGGAATGATGTATTGAAGGTCCTGTACAACGATTGCTAATTTTGGTATGATCTGACAAAACAAATACTGCCAACATGGAACATACATTGTAGGTTAAGATTGGACCCTAAAGGACCATCTCATTTTGATGGTCTTCTCTGAAACCACTGAAGCCAATTCAACCAAACTATAGCTTAACATTAGACCCTACAGGAAAGAATGATTTCAGTCGTTAGCATATACATGGCTTATATAAGAATCATTTTGTCAGGTGAGCGATTCAGGCTCAGTCCCTGAGCCTCTAGTTTCAGTTCATTTAGAAAAATTCTAAACACAGTCATACGGGAGAGCAGTTCTAAAGATTAAATACGATACAGACGTTCTAAAAGTGGTCATACGGTAGAGAAGTACTATAAGGGTCACGAACACTAGGAACGGGGGTTATTTTTGTGACTATTGCACGCGAAATATGCCGCCTGTAAAAGTGTATAGACTTTCTCCCTACCTAACACAAAGAATAATAAATCTTAACTAGAGGCTCCCAGGAGCCTTTATCGCTCACCTGGCTTTCAGTTGCCACAATTGTGGTAACATTGTAAGTTATACAGTTGATCATCAGTCTCTCAAACCTTAGTACCTCAAACACCACCAATATCTTGAACAGTATTTAAAGTCTGATCATGTTGTACTATTTCTCTTTGTTGGGCTTTATTGACAAAAAACACTTTTGCTAAGGACCACTTTAGACACCAGTTTTCAAACAGAGACATCATTATGTAAATGGCGTCAACAAACAATTTTCCCGCCTTTTTTGGCAACCATTTTGTACATGGCTGTCAGCAAATAATTTTCAACATTGGTTTTGTAGTTGCAACATCAATACCTGTTTGGAAACCAAATTTCATTGAAACTGGACAATGTTGAATTTTCCCGCCTTTTTTTGGCGACCATTTTGAAAATGATGGTCAACGAACAATTGTTAACATCTATTTTAAAGTTGTCACATCAATACCTATTTGGCAACCAAATTTCATTGAAATCGGACAATGTTGAATTTTCCTGCCTTTTTGGCGGCAATTTGAAAATGGAGGTCAACGAACAATTTTCAACACAGGTTTTGAAGTTGCAACATCAATATCTATTTTGAAACCAAATTTCATTGAAATCGGACAATGTTGAATTTTCCCGCCTTTTTTGGCGGCCATTTTGAAAATGGAGGTCAACGAACAATTTTCAACACAGGTTTTGAAGTCGCAACATCAATATCAACATCAATCTTTACTTTAAACATATTTTTATTGTCAAAAAGAACAATATGTGGTATTGAACACAAGTTTTTGCAACTTACTAGGTTCTTTCCCTACAATGATATTAAATACAATAATACACAAGATGACATACAGTGATAATTAATATATGAAAATAATCAATGCAAATATTATATAGGTGTGAGTAATGATATAATGAAATACTGATAGAAATATAAACAAAAGTACATTATAATCTAAAACACTACAA